>JANBXA010000044.1:13460000-13707500 GCA_030556225.1 Cricetiscus sungorus
AGAGCCATTATTACCCAGCTACCCGGAGCCCCCCAGACAGAACAGAGTATCAGACCTTCAGGTCAAGAGGAAATTGCTTTCACCCTGGCAGAGCCCAGCCCTGCCACAGAAAACCGCGGTCTCTGGGTGGGGTGGGGGGAGAAGACCCAGAAAAAAAGTCTGATAATGGCAGTGAGACCAAGAGGGGGTGCCTGGGTTTCCCAGCTAGCGCACCCAAGGAGGCCCACTTCCAGCTGCATCCCAACCCACCCCTCTTCTGAAACCTTGGGGATGCCCAGGTTCTAGGTCCCTCTGACCACTAAGAATGGAGGGTGCGGCATCTGGAGATGTGCCTACTGGTGAGAGATGAGGATGGGTCTGGGCTGTGTCTTCTTGTTCTGAAATGGCCAAGAACACCGCCTCTCCCTCCCCGCCAAGCAGCCTCACTCAGGGCTTCCAAGCCACAGATGAGAAAAGGGAAAAAAATAAAAAATAAAACAAACACAAGCAGCAGATGGGCCTCTCTGTTGGGCCCATGAGCCTAAGTTTCCAACTGAGGCTTCCCCTCTTCCCTCAACCCTCCCTCCCCCACCTGACTGGGAGGCAGGGTCGCTGTGAGAAAACTCAGCAGGGCTGGTTGCCCTGGTATCTGTTTACTGCAAATCCAAAACAAACATCCCTGCTTACCACCCACTTAAACTTCCTATGACTCGCCAGCCAGCTGTCTCCATGGATACTGCCAAGTGAACCCCATCACCTGTACTGAAGATGTCAGCATGTGGACCCCGAGGCTGAGTGCCTCCTCCCTGCTCCCTCCATGGGACCACCTTGGCCTTTTCTAGACAGTGTAGGGTTACAAAGGGTGTCTGTTCACTGGCTAAAGGAATTGTCAGGCTGGGAACGTGGTTCTGTTGGTAGTTTGCCTAAAAAGCCCAAAGTCTCGGGTTCAAGCCCCAGTACGTCACAAACGTGGATCAGGGTCTCCCGCATCCTCAGCTATATAATCAGCTCGAGGCTTGCCTGGCCTGCATGCACGTGGAATTGCCATAAATAAAAAAATGCACAAACAAACAAATACAGGCTCCTCAACAACCATTCTTCCACCCCTGGACCAGGAAGGTTTAACAACAAAAACCCCACCACGATATACATTGTTTCTTTCTATCCCAGGTCCTGTGGCTCCAGCCCACCAGTGTCTACACCCAGAGGAGAAGAAAACTTTTACTCTCTGGGGTCCGGAGAGACGGCTCAGCCCTTAAGAGCACATACTGTTCTTGCAGAGGACCTAAGTACCGCTCCCGGCGCCCGCAACGAACAGTGAACACTTGCCTGTGACTCCAGCTTCAGGGAACCAGACACCTCCCGGCTACCACACGCACATACCCCAAAATGGACACACACATACACGCATAACTAAAATTTAAGACCAAAGCTGGATGTGGCGGCGCACACCTTTAATGTCAGTACTCGGGAGGCAGAGCCAGCCAGAGCTCCAGATTAAATTCCAGGCCAGCCAGGCCTACATAATGAGACTCTATCTCAATAAACAAACAAACAAATAAATAATAAAAACAAAATCTTAGGGGGCTGGAGAGATGGCTCAGTAGTTAAGAGCACTGACTGCTCTTCCAGAAGACCTAGGTCCAATTGCCAGCATCCACATGTCAGCTTACAACTGTCTGTAACTCCAGTTCCAGGGGACCTGACACCCATGGGAAAAAAATCTGCATATAAAATAAGAGTAAAAATAAAATCTTTAGCAAACATCACCTCTTTCCCCTCAGTCATCTCAGGGTGCTCCAAGGAGCAGAACTTCCACACTGGTCCTTGCTCCTGGACAAGGCTTTCTGTGGTAACCCATTTCCATCTGTGGTAAAACTCATCCAATCCAGCCACCAGCGCCACACCCAGTACACCTCAAAACCCAGCCACACAAGGCTATTGACAGAAAGACAGAGCCCTCGGGGCACCAAGAGTCTGGCCCCGCGTGGGGAGTCAGTCCCTGCTTCAGGGCAGGCCTGGCAGATACGTGGAGGGAAGACCTGAAGTTCTCTGTTGGGCTCAAGTCCAAGAGGAACCAGAACCCAGACAAATACAGGGCACATTTCATGCCCTCTGGCTACTGGGCAGAAACCCAAGGGAAGGTCAGGCTGACTTTTCCTGGAGGTAGGCCCAGGGTGCGCAAGAAGCAGACAGCACTGACAAGGTTCATAGCTTCTGTGTGTTGGGCTTCTCCAAAGGAAAAGGTGCAAACTCGAGTCCTGTTGCTGTCGCTGAGAAACAAGGGAGTCCCCGACACCAGGCATTGTTAAACTCTGCGGTACCACCGTGGGTCGAGACAACAGACCAGACAAAGGCAAACGGGTCGGATGTTCCAATCAAGGCAACCAGGGTTTGCTCAATTATCCCCCAAGCCCTTTCACACACGTACACACACATGTCCCAGCAAATCCCTGGGAGGGAAAAAGGGAGGGAAAAGGAGGGGGTAGGGCGGGCGGGCAGCCCAGACATTTCCAGAGTTAGAAAGTGGGTGGGGCTGGAACATGAGTTCATCTACTTCCTGCCCACATCTGGTATAAAGGGAGACAGCAGATCCAAGACAGAGCACAGCTGGATCAGGCTGCTGCAGAGCCCGAGATCCCTGTGAACGGGGAACACCGTACACCCGCCTCCCGCAGGACACAGCCAACCACAGCTGAGCAGCAGCCAACAAGCAAGACGAAGAGCCAATCACAAGGCATCTTTGAAAACTCCAGGTAGGAGAAAGGCAAGCTTGCTGTCACCCAAGAGAACTTACCTTCCCAGAAGTCTCTGTCCTGTCAGCCTCATTTTCCCTCCGTTTTCTTCCACCCTGTTCTGGAACTCTGCAGCCTTGAGTCAGCCCTAGCCCAACCAGGACCACAGGTGGTTGAGAAAGATGGTCAAACCCCACTCCTAACCCTGGAAGCAACGACCCTGTCTCTAAGTCCATCTCTAGGCAACGACACTGTCTCTAAATCCATCTCTAGCAAACCTCCCCTTTCTCAATTTAGCAAAGAAACTTTACAAAAAAAAATTTAAAAATTGCATTTATATGTATATGTGTGTGTATATTCCTGTGTCACAGTTCAAGTGTGGAAACCAGAGGACAACTTTCAGGAGTTAGCTCTCTCTACCATGTGGGTCCCAAGACCAGAACTCTGGTCGTCCGGCTTGGTGGCAAGTGTGTTTACCCACTGGGCCATCCTACTGGCCCCAGAGAATTTTTTTATACTGCTAATTTGAGCAAAGCAGTAGTTAGGGAATTGTGATAAGAGAACAACCACAAAAAAAAACTTGCAAACCAAAATCTGTCATTGTCCAAAGGTCCTTCAGAGGGGAAGAGAGATACCAAGGTGTTCTCTAAGATTTCCACAGGTAAAAATTGAGGGTGGCTTATGATAAAAGTCAAGAAGCATCCTTGGGCAGTAATGCCTGCCTGTAATCCCAGCACTGGGGAGCATTGAAACAGGATGATCCTGAGTTCAAGACCAACCTGGGTAACATAACAAGGCTCTGTCTGGAAAACATTAAAAGAATTAGTTGGCGGCAGAAGGGAATGAGCTCATCATCCAATTGCATTACGGGATCTGAATGAATGTGAACTTACTGGAGTGATCTCTTACAGGCTAGAGGCAAACAGAGAGCCTAGTCCATGACTGAGGCACCATGTCCCCCTCCAGGCAGTCTTCCAGAAACATCTCCTTATCGGATTCTCTTCCATTTTTCCTAGGATGAAGATGACTTCAGCGCTAGCTTGCCTCACCCTGGGCCTGGTTCTGGTCTTTGGGAAAGGGTCTGCTTTACATCTCCCCGAGTCCCACACAGCCCATCAGGCCACTGACTTCGGAGTAAAAGTGTTTAAGCATGTGGTCCGGGCCTCCAAGGACCGGAATGTGGTTTTCTCTCCCTATGGGGTGTCCTCGGTGCTGGCCATGCTGCAGCTGACCACAGCAGGGAAAACCCAGCAGCAGATCCAAGACGCTATGGGATTCAAAATCAACGGTGAGAGACGGGGCAGAGTGGGAGGTGGAGAGGGTCAGGAGGTTCTTGTAAAGTAGGAGCCAGAGCAGAGAAGGAAGAGAAGGCTGGCTGTAGCATTGCCAAGTCCTATCATTTTCTCTCCAGCTTCTGGGACAGATGGCTTTGACTTGTCCATGATGTACCCAGCCAATAGGTATAGAACATAAAATCTGTGCTTATGTCCCCATGGCTCTGAGGACGTAGCTTGTCTAGCATGCACAAAGCCCTGGGTTCTATCCCCAGCACCAAATGAAACTGGAGATGGTGGTGTACACCTGTAACCACATTTCTTGGAAAGTGGAGGCAGGAGGATCAGGGGTTCAGTCTCATACTTAGTTTTGTATTGAGTTCAGCAACAGCAGGGATTACATGAGACCTAAAACATAAAATAGGGAACAATTGAAAAATGCTTACCACACAGGGCTGAGTAAATATGTAATAGGATTGTGAACATAAATTATTTGGTAATACCATTATTACACAAGCAACCTAGCAACCTAGCTAAGTATAGTGGAACATATATGTAATCCCAGACCGTGGGAGTCTGAGGGAGGAGAATGATGAATTTGAGATCAGCCTGGGCTACATAGCAAGTGCCACTCCAGGTTGGGATACAGAGCAAGACCTTGTCACAAAACCAGATAGAAGAGCCAGCCAAACAAGGTGGCTCATACTGTGTTCCCAACATTTGTGAGGTCGTTAGGAGGACTGGTGCAAGGGTAAGGGGCGGGAGTGGAAGCAAATCAATGTTTATAATTTAAGAATTGAGGGGCTGCAGAGATAGCTCAGTGGTTAAGAGCACTGGCTGGCTGCTCTTGCAGAGGTCCTGAGTTCAATTCCCAGCACTCACGTGGTGGTTCACAACCATGTATAAGGAGATCTGGTGCCCTCTTCTGGCCTGCAGGAATACTGCAGACAGAACACTATGAATAATAAACAGAGCTTAAAAAAAAAAAGAATCGAGAAGAATGTTCTAATGTAAAGTAGGAGCTGAGACTCTTTGGGGATGGGTACACAAAAATTTGAGAGGTGAATGTAGTAATGTATGCCTGTAATCCCAGTAATCCCAGCACAGGGAGGTGGAGGCAGGGGGATTTCTGTTAGCTTCCAAGGCATCAAGGACTATACAATGAGTAGCAAACCAGTCTATATAGGCTGGGTTAAAGTGTGAAACCCTTCTCAGGGAGGGGTGGGGAGAGGAGAAGAAAGGAAAAGAGAGAGAGAGACATCATAGTGTCACACACCTTTAGTCCCAGGACTCAGGAGGCAGAGACAGGCAGATCTCTGTGAGTTCAAAGCCAGCCTGAACTAAACAGCGTGTCCCAGACACCCTGAGGTGCCCAGTGAGACCTGTTCAAAAAAACTGACTAAGAAACATAGGAGAAAGGGAAGAAAGAGGGAAAGAAAAGAGTTCCAGTTTGGAGACACTGTCCTCCACTAACTGCTGGAGGAATGCAGGGCCTCATCCACCTGCTGGAGGGGAGGGGGGAGGGGGGCCTCCTGGGGAACCCTGGTCCAGATGAGAGTCCTTGGCTCAGCACGAGCCTAATGGATCCTGCCCTGGTACTTCTGCAGAAGAGAGGACAGCTCCTGCCCTCCGTCGGCTGTCCAAGGAGCTCACGGGGCCATGGAACAAGAACGAGATTAGCACCGCCAATGCCATCTTTGTCCAGCGGGACCTGGAGCTGGTCCAGGGCTTCATGCCCCACTTCTTCAAGCTCTTCCAGACCACGGTGAAGCAGGTAGACTTCTCGGAGGTGGAGAGAGCCAGATTCATCATCAATGACTGGGTGAAGAGGCACACCAAAGGTTAGTGGTGGGGAGAGGAATTCAGTGTCAATTCACCCATCCTCAGCTTTCCCTTTCTTCTCTGTCTTTTGTGGATAAAAGGCAAATGCCTCAAGAACCAGAGTATGATAGTTTGCCTTTTTCCCTTTCTTCCTGCGGTGCTGAGGATAAGAGCCAGGGCCTCCTGCATGCTGGGCAATTACTCTAGCACTGAGCCACACCCCAGCCCCTCCCTGGGGGATTCTAGGCAGGGGCTCTAGCACTGAGCCACACCCCAGCCCCTCCCTGGGGGATTCTAGGCAGAGGCTCTAACACTGAGCTGTAACCCAAAACTGTGTTTGTCTTGGTTAGGCTTTTTCATAGACCACTCAGAACTGGGGCCAATGGCTTATCCCTGTAGGATGATCAATGAGATTTGGGTTAGTATGAACCACATAGCAATCTTGTCAAAACAAAACAAACAAACAAACAAACAAAAACCAACCCAATAGGGAGAGAAACCAATTCCAGCCAGGTGTAGAACAGCATACCTGACATCCCAGTTACTCCACACCCCCCCCCCAAAACAAAATCACCAGAATCAACAAGATGGCTCCATAGGTAAAGGGTCTTGGCTTGGGTTTTTTGTTTTTTGGGGGGGTTTTATTGTTGTTGTTTTTCAAGACAGGGTTTCTCTGTATAACAGCCCTAGCTGTCCTGGAACTCACTCTGTAGACCAGGCTGGCCTGGAACTCACAGAGATCCACCAGTCTCTGCCTCACGAATGCTGGGATTAAAGGTGTCAGCTACCATGCCCTGGCCAAGGCTCTTGTGGAGTCTGGTGGTCTGAATTTGATTCTTGGAAGCCACGGAAATGTGAAAGGAACGAACCAACTCTGCATAAGTTGCCCTCTGACCCCCACTTAGCATGCATGTGCACACACACACACCTCATACTCCCCTCCATACAACAATAATAAGTTTTTAATGCACAACAGCAAAACCAACATGAAAGACACCACTGACAATAAGAACAGCAGTGCCTGTTACAAGCTGTGCACAGGCCTCCAGGATTACAGCTGAGGGGCCAAAAGAAGAAGTGTAATGAGGGAAGGCAGAGTGTCTAGTTCTGATGCTGAACTGGATCCCAGAGCCAAGAACACTGTGAGGAAGCCAGGGATGTGACTCATGCCTATTATCCCAGCTCTTGGGAAGCTAAGGCAGGAGGATTACCATGAATTCAAGGCCAAACTGGGCTTCTGAGTGAGTCCTGGACTAGACTGTATTATAAGGGGGGAAGGAGGGAAGGAAAGAAATTCAGCAGTGGGGGGGGGCAGAATATTGAGCTAAAAGATATCCTGAGACTCAGAACAAATTGATCCATTTAACTCCCAACGGCTCTTTGTATCCATTTGAGAACAGGGAGTAGAAGGCAAGCATCTAAGATGCTTAAAGTCATGTTATTTCTTGACTTACTCGCTTTCCCTTAGGTATGATCAGTGACTTACTTGCCAAAGGGTCTGTGGACCAGCTGACACGCCTCATTCTGGTGAACGCCCTCTATTTCAATGGCCAGTGGAAGACCCCCTTCTTGGAGTCCAGCACCCACCACCGCCTCTTCCACAAGTCTGATGGCAGCACCATCTCTGTGCCTATGATGGCTCAGACCAACAAGTTCAACTACAGTGAGTCCAAAATCCCCAGTCCCTCATCTCACAACTACAGACCCTGGGCAGCATTCAGTGTCGCTCTCAGAGTGAGGAAGATGGGGGAGGTGGACATACTAAGATAACTCGAGGATGGGGAGAAATATCAGTTTCTTTCATGCTAGATGAATCGGAAATGGAGACAGTCTCCCTGACCCACATCTGCCCAGCTGTTAAGCCCACCTTTCCTCTTAAGTGGTTTCTAGTGTGTTTACCTGGGCCCAGCAACCCCAGTGAGGGGGAAGCTGTATGGAAGTTGAGCTTTAGAGGATGAGGATGGGAATAATTAGTGGCTGGGGTCAAACAGAGAATAGTGAAAGCCAAGAGGGAGGAAATAGATAGGAAGGGTAGGGATGCAGCTTAGGGAGAATGTTCACCGGGCATCAGTAAAGCTCTGGTTTGCATGTTAAACTCATAAATCAGGTGTGATGCAGAATAAGTTCAAGGTCATCCTTGGCTATATAGTTGGTTCAAAAAAAAAAAAAAAAAAAGGTGGGAGGACATTCAGAAGGGATGTACAGTGGGTAAAGGACTTCCAAAACTAGGTTAGAGAGCTTGGCCTTCTCGAAGGAGAGAAGCTGGAGGAAAGCTAGGAAGGAATTCATGTGAGCTGGAGCCATTTCCAAGATGCCATCTTGCTATCTCCCCAGCTGAGTTCACCACCCCTGATGGCCACTACTATGACATCCTGGAACTGCCCTATGATGGAGAAACCCTCAGCATGTTCATCGCAGCGCCCATTGAAAAGGAAGTACCTCTCTCCGCCCTCACCAACATTTTGGATGCTGAACTCATCCGACAATGGAAAGGGAACATGACCAGACTTCTCCGACTCCTCGTTCTGCCCAAGTAAGCCATCCCACTTGCCAACACCCTAATCCCAACATCTGCCATCTCTCCTAAAGCCACTTGGGCCATGTGGAGTTTCCCAGATGACAAATGCCCACAGGGAAGGGACATGTGTAGGAGGCTGATGGGGGACCTTCTAGCCTGGGTTTGATTATGGTTTCTTATTCCATCATAGTGCTTGGAGGAAGTTTCTTCTGTTGGAGAGGAGATAGATTTTGTAAAATCCATCCCTGCATAGACCATGCACCAAATACCCAATGGTCAAAGTGGAGCATAGTGGCACAAGCCTGCAGCCCCAGTGCTTGAGAGACTAAGACAGGATAGTGAGTTCAAGACCAGCCTTGGCTAGGGAGGCAAGATTTCTGAAGACATAGCTTAGTTTGTAGAGTGCTTGCCTACCAAGCATGAAGCCCCAGGTTTGAACCCAATATCACATAGACCATAGGCATGGAGGCACAAACTTGTAATCCTAACACTTGAAAGGCTAGCACAGGAGGATAAGGCCAACCTGGGCTACATGCAGTAAGACCCTATCTCATAAAGGGAGGAGGGTGCAGGGAAAGAGGTGGAGACATAGCTCAGTTAGCGGGGTGCTTACTTCACATGCTTGAAGCCCTGGATTGGATCCCCAGCACCGAATAAGGCAGGCATGGGGGTGCACACATGTAATCCCAGCACAAGGGGGCTGCTAAGAGGATCAGGGGTTCAAGGTCATCCTCCCTCTGTTCCTGGATTATATGAGACCCCATCTAAAAGAAAAGACCAGCCAAAAGAGGAGCTAGAGAAATAAGTATGTGGGTGTCTCTCAATCATTCTATACCCATTTGTAAATGTCTCCCACCCCCCACCCCCAACTCCTCCCCTCACCCAATAATAATTGATTCCCAGATCAGGCAGGCAGGCAGAGGAGCAGCCATAGCTTCTGATTGAGACCCCCCCTCCCACGCAAAAAAAAAAAAAACAAAAAAAACAAAAAAAAAAAAAAAAAAAAAACATTTTTTTTTTCTTTTCCCTTAATCCTTCTGCAGAATCAGAAGGGGTGGAGTGGGCTTGTCTGGGTAATTCCAGAATTACAGGGAAGCTCCCAGCTCAGGCTTCCCCTAAACTCCCAGATGCTCTATTGCCAGGCTTGGAGAAGGGGGGAACTGAGTTGCTTTAGCTACTGAACTTCGGCTGCCTTCCTCTCTCATCAAGATGGAGATAATGAGTCAAGCCCTGCTGGGAGGCAGAGGGAGGGCCCTCCAAAGTCTTCCTGTGTGAGCTGTTCAAAAACAGCCTGCAGACCACGGTTACCTCCAGCAGCCTCGCAGGAGAATGTGAACCTGTCCGTCTCCTGTAGTCAAATGAAATACAATTATGTTCAAACTGCTGTCTTATTTGGGGAAAGCCATTAGTCACGGATTTGAGGGGGTGGAAAGACCGAACAATGTTCATTAATATTAGAAGTTTCTGGCAAGGAGAAAAAAAGGTCAGGTCCCCTACATCTAGCCAAATGAGATTCCAGAGACTTCTAATCCCATCCCAGGGAGATGGAGGTAGGAGGATCAGAAGTTCAAGGTCAGGGCTGGGGAGTAGTTGAATTGGTGGAATGCTTGCCCAACTTGTTTGGAGCTCTGGGTTTGAACCCGAGCACTACCGAACCAGGCGTGGTGGTGCACACCTATAAATCCCAGCACTCGGGAAGCAGAAGCAGGGGCATCAGGAGTTTGAACTTCAGATGATCTTGAGATCATCTTTGGCTACATAATGAGTTTGGGGCCAGCCTGCGCTACATGAGATCCTATGTCAAGTTGAACAAAAACCAGACTTCTTCATGCTCCTGTCAGTTTCTACCCTGTCCTACTGTCCTAGAGGATACCTGATAGGTCCTGGGAGAAGCAACATTTGAGGGCCACACTAATGCTGTTCCCCACGCCTGCCCACAGGTTCTCTCTGGAAACTGAAGTGGACCTCAGAAGGCCCCTGGAAAATCTGGGCATGACTGACATGTTTAGCCCAACCAAGGCCGACTTCACAAGTCTTTCTGGTGAGATACAATCCCTCTCACTTTATTGCTTCCAGGGGGCTGAGAGGATAGGTTGGTGGATAATCTGCCCTTTATGCCCCCCCCATTCTGTTTCAGACCAAGAGCAGCTCTCTGTAGCTCAGGCCCTGCAAAAAGTCAAGATTGAGGTGAACGAGAGTGGTACAGTGGCGTCTTCCTCCACAGGTGAGTGTAGCTCGGCCAGTGTCACCCCACCACCCAGGACCGCAATCACCCTACAGGAAATCTAGAGCAAGCCCAGTCACCATCCTTCCCAAACCTGTTCCTCGGTGTGGAACATGGATCCACTTCCCCTGGGACCCCGCTGCCTCGTCTACGGCTGCTGAGGGCCCAGGGTGTGAGGAGGACCCCAAAGGAAAACCTGAGTCGCTGCCATAGTGGAAAGTTAACCTAGAGGATTTGCTTAGCAGTAAGATGGAGATATGTTTGTGATTGATAGATAGATCTTGACCAAATCCTACGGGAAACTGGGGCCCACAGGAAGTCTTCAAACTTTTAAGGGCAATAATCAAAAAACAAAAAAACAACCCGAAGCCAGATAGTGTGGCACATGCCTTGGGAGGCTGAGGCAGAAGGATGAAAGTTCAAAGAAGGAAGGACCTGTCCTGAAAACCAAGGATAGGGAATGTAGCTTGTCAGTAGAGCCCCTGCCTAGAATCCCCAGTGAGGGCTGGGGTGTGGCTCAGTGGTAGAGCACCTGCTTAGAATCCCCAGTGAGGGCTGGGGTGTGGCTCAGTGGTAGCACTTTTGCCTTAGCGTGCCCCAGGCTCTGAGTTCCATACCTACTACTAGTTTTTTTTTGTTTTTTTGTTTTTTTTTTTTTTAACCACCTGAAAATCATCTCTCAGTGCTGCCACCAGATAGACTGGTGCCATTGGATCTCTTGGGATCACACCAATGACAACAAACCCCAGTCCTAACACACTGCCCCTTCTCTTCCAGCCATTATAGTCTCAGCCCGCATGGCCCCTCAGGAGGTGGTTATGGACCGACCCTTCCTCTTTGTGGTTCGGCACAATCCAACAGGTAAGTAGAGCCCCATCACGTGCTCCTCTGCTCCTGCTCGTTCTTAAAAATCGCTATGCACCTGCCCACCACGTAGATGTCACTTGAGCCTTTAGGGACTCAGCAAGGATTCTGGAGCTCAGATTCATCCCGCTTCAGCAGCCTGTCATAGCCCACACAGTGCCAAAGACCCCAGTCCCAACTTAGTCACCTCCTTAGATTCTCACCTGGCGTGATTCTTGTACCCACAGAGACAATCCTGTTTATGGGCCAACTGATGGAGCCTTGACAGGGAAGAGAGACCTTGACTCTGGACTGAACTGGACCTGTTATAAGCAGAAACGCCGAGGAAAAGACTTACTTCAAGTACTCTTTCTGGAGGAGAAGGCATTTCCCTTTGCTCCCCCCGTGGTAACTCTTCAAACCAGCCTCCTAGACCTCAGACTCTTGAAGGGAAAAGAGTCTAACTCCCTCATGAGAGTTAAGATCTCTAATCCAGACCATAGAACTCACAGAGCCTTCATCTGCTCGCCTTCCTAATATTCGGCCTTTGGACCTGGGCCCCACCAATGCCCCAGCGGGGCGGGGCCACGAGGCTTTTACTCAGCATCCTTGGGCAAACAATCAGTGGTGTTCCAGTCACACTGTGGCCACCTCTTGCACCATCTGCCATTGCTGGGGGGCTGGCCACAGGCTAAAGGAAGAAACGCTGGTACACTGTGGAAATGACGATCTTGCCCAGCTCCCAGGGGCAGCAGATGGACAGATCAAGTGTTTGAGCCTTCTCCCAGCTCCTTTTGTACCCTCCCCTGACACCGCATGCACAGGTTATTTCAGAGTGTAGGTGACTTGTTTACATAGCTTTTTTCCACCCACAAACTTTTTTCTTTTGGGAACAGTGAAAGAAAGGTCAGATGTGTGTGCCTGGCTCTTCATCCCCAATCTCTCTGTTAGGGTGCAGGGGAGATGCCAGGGGTGTGCTTGGATATTTATCACATTCTTCCTCTTGTATGCATGTCGGAGAGAAAGAAAAAAATACTGTTAAGGAAAAAGCATTTTATTTAAACCACGACACGCGGTGTCCCATTTGGGGTCTATATCCCTATATCTCAGGGGTACAGCACTCCACAAGCCTGCCCCTCCTGGTGGCCCCAGTGATGGGGCTCACACTGCCGCCTAGTGGCAGCCTAACACACCCTAACCCCAGTACTCCCCCTCTCCACTTCCCCCTCCAGCTCCCTGCCCCTCCCGTGGCTCTTTTTCCTTAGGGACCTTGCCAAGGTGATGCTTGGCAGCCCACGTTAAAGGAAGAAGAAAAAAAAAGATTGGGTGGAAGAGAGAGATTTGAGGGAGGGCAAAGTGGTTTCAAATTTTTCCAATGCATTCAAGAGCATAATGGCAATAGGGGCTGCGTGACCTAACAGGACAGAACTTTCTCCAATTACTGGGTGACTCAGAGCCGCACTGGTGACTCACTTCAATGTGTCATTTCCGGCTGCTGTATGTGAGCAGTGGACACGTGGCGGGGGGGGGTGAAAGAGACAGCCAGCTCCCCGTCAACCACCTTAGTTAGATAATCATTTTTGAAAGCCTCCTTAGCCAGGGTATGATCAGAAAACCAATTTGCTGAAAAATTGCACAAGAAAGTAGTGTGAATGTAATCTTAAAGCAGGCCACTCTGCATCCATTATGTCCCCACCGGAAGAAAAAAGAACAAAACTCATTCTCTGAGGTTTTGTTTCTCTCTCTCTCTCTCTCTCTCTCTCTCTCTCTCTCTCTCTCTCTCTCTCTCTCTCTCTCTCTCTCCCCCTCTCTTCTTCCTCTATTCATTATGCACTGGACAGCCATACACCATGTACCCACAGAGGCCCCAAACGTGGGGTCGAATGTTCTTGAATTTTGTTGGTAACATGCTTTTTTTTTTTTCCACTTTTGATATATAAACAAGTGAATATGTCTTTGAAAACAATAAAAACAAATAATATGCAAAAAAGATTGCTTGCTTTTTGCCTTCTCTGTCTTACTGAACACAAGGAGTCAAAGCCATACTGGGGCCTGGTGAAATGGCTCAGTGGGCATAAAACATTTGCCACACAAGACTGATTACCTGAGTTCAAACCCTGGATCCCACGTGGTAAGAAAGGAGACCTGACCCCTCCCTGAAAGCTGTCCTCTGACCTCCACACACAAAACACGGCACACGCACCCACTCACCCACACAGATAATGAGAATGAGATAAGGGACAGGTGAGATGGCTCAAATGGTAAAAGCAGTTGCTGACAAGCCTAAAGACCTGAGTTCAATTCCCAGAACCCACAGGGCAGAAGAACTGACTCGTACAAGATGTCCTCTGGTTTCGACACACAAGTGCTGAGGGCGCGCGCGCACGCACACACACACACACACACACACACACACACACACACACACACACACAAATAAATGTAAATGAAAACAGGCCATTCCTAACCACAAGTCTCTAGTCTAGCACTTGGGAGGCAGAAGCAGAAAGATCTCCAGTTCTAAGCTAGCTCAGCCTCAGGTATAAACTGGAATTGATAACAACAACAACAAAAGAAACCATAACTGACCCCCTCAGTGGTAGGGACTTTGGTGAACCACACATCACACAATCCATGGGAACAAACATAAGAAAGTCACCACAGCTATGGGTCCTGCCATAAGGACAAGTTATGCAGGGTTTGATTCTCCCCCAGTAGCCATCTTTAAAATGGGGGAAAGGGATGTGGCTTGGTTAATACTTGCCCAGCATGCACGAAACTCTAGGTTTCGTGTAATTCCAGTGCTTAGGAGGTGGAGGCAGGAGGTCTTCAGAAATTCAGGATCATCTTAGGCCATATAGTGAATTTGTAGCCACGCTGGGCTAAGTGAGACCTTGTCTTCAGAAAAACAGAAGGATGGAAAAAGAAGAAGAAAGAGAGACAGAGGGGTGTGAGGAGAAGAGGTAAGCTGGGTTTGGTGGTGCGCTCCTTTAATCTCAACACTTGAGAAGCAGAGGCAGGCAAATCTCTGTGAGTTTGAAGCCAGTCTGGTCTATGCAGCAAATTCCAGGCTGGCCAAGGTTATATAAAGAGACAGCCCTGGTAAGAATGGAGGGGGGAATTAATTGAAAGAGGAAGGAAAGGAGAGAGGAAGGGAAGGGGGGATGGAGGGAGGGAGGAAGGGAGGGAGGGAAGGGGGAGGGAAGGGGGATGGAGGGAGGGAGGAAGGGAGGGAAGGGGGGATGGAGGGAGGGAGGGAGGGAGGGAAGGGGGGATGGAGGGAGGGATGGAGGGAGGGAGGAAGGGAGGGAAGGGGGAGGGAGGGAGGGAAGGGGGAGGGAAGGGGGATGGAGGGAGGGAGGGAGGGAGGGAGGGAGGGAAGGGGGGATGGAGGGAGGGAGGGAGGGAGGGAGGGAAGGGGGGATGGAGGGAGGGAGGGAGGGAGGGAGGGAAGGGGGAGGGAGGGAGGGAGGGAGGGAGGGAGGGAGGGAGGGAGGGAAGGGGGGATGGAGGGAGGGAGGGAGGAAAGGAGGGAGGGAGGGAGGGAAGGGGGAGGGAGGGAGGGAGGGAGGGAGGGAGGGAGGGAAGGGGGGATGGAGGGAGGGAGGGAGGAAAGGGGGGATGGAGGGAGGGAGGGAGGGAGGGAAGGGGGAGGGAGGGAGGGAGGGAGGGAAGGGGGGATGGAGAGAGGGAGGGAGGGAAGGGGGGAGGGAGGGAGGGAGGGAGGGAGGGAGGGAGGGAAGGGGGGATGGAGGGAGGGAGGGAGGGAAGGGTGGGTGGGGCATGCCTGTAACACCAGCATCTTTGAAGGTTCGGAGCTGGGTACCAAAATGAGCTTGACAATGAGATCGTCTCAAAAGCAGGAAAGCCAGGCTTGGTGGTGCACGCATATGAGCCCAGCATTTGGGAGGTAGAGGCAGGAAGATTAGGAGTTCAAAGTCATTCTCTCTACGTAGTGAGTTCAAGATCAGCCTTGGTTGTGTGAAAACAAGGAGGAAAAAGAGGAAAGGGGTGGGGGGAAAGGGAGAAAGAGGGAGAGAAGTAGAGACAGAGATCCAGAGCCAGCAAACACTTCCCACCCACACCCGAGGGTCTAATCGCTGTCGTCTCTGGATTCTCCAGTCTATTCCTGTCATTTCTTCCCATCACAGACCCCCCACCCACCCCTTCTACCCCTGCTCTCCATTTCCAGCCCCACATCAGGTTGTACTTCCTTCTGGGATGGCCTGGCAAAGCCAGCCAGTGGGATAACTTTCAACATGACCCAAATTAGGTTGGGCTTTCCAGGCCTATAACAATGCTTGCATTCATGTGCCCAGCCCCATTTAGACATCAGGTTCCCAGGAACCCAGGCTCTTTTGTTATATTATACACTCTCCATAGCCACTCCTATCTATCTATCATCTATCTATCTATCTATCTATCTATCTATCTATCTATCTATCTATCTATCTATTGGTTTTTCGAGACAGGGTTTCTTGGTGTAATAGTCCTGACTGTCCTGGAACTCGCTCTGTAGACCAGGCTGGCCTCAAACTCGCTGAGATCCTCCTGCCTTTGCCTCCAAAGTGCTGAGTTTAAAGGCATGCGCCACCACAACCAGGCTCCTTAGCCACTTTTAAAGACCTTCCTAGAAAGTCTCTCTCTCCCTCTCTCTCTCCTCTCTGCCTCCAGTTTGGGGATTGGGAATTTATTTCTGGTGTGTGCGTGCAGGGCTGAGATATTCCAAATCAGAGCTTCCAGCATTCAGGGCAAGAGTTCTCTGGCCTGGATAGAATTGGCCAGTGAAGGGCTGGGGACTTGGCTCAATACCCAGCACACAACAGAAAAATGACAAAATTAAAAGGACAAAGGGAAAAGCATCGACACCCCTGGGTTAGCTTAGCCTAGAGATTCAAACAAGATAGTTCTATACTGACATTGCTGCCCAAGCTTCAGCTGAGGGCAGGCAACATGACTGAGTGAACAAAGGCATTCACTGCCAAGCTTGGAGATTTGAGTTTCATCCCCAGGACTGACAAGGTAGAGAGAAAACTAATTAGTGCCATATATCATCTTCTGACCTCCATATGTGAACCATGGCATGTGCATATCTGCACTCATGCACACACACACACACACACACACACACACAGAGAGAGAGAGAGAGAGAGAGAGAGAGAGAGAGAGAGAGAGAGAGAGAGAGAAAACAAATGTAAAAGAAGGAAGAAAACAACCCTCATCCGACACTAGTTTCCATCTCCTGCCTCACTCTCTTGTACAGGTCCCCTTTGGGTTCACTGGTGGGTAACCAGGGTTGTGAAGACAACTGCCTACGAATTCAAGGACGCTGGGACCCAGATACAATCTCTTTATGCCCCCAAAATGGGAACAGTTCTAGGCCTCTGGCTGAAGGCTGAATAGTGACCCATTTATAATAAGAGATTTTCTTTTAAAAACTTACAAGGAACTCTACACACACAAAAAGAAGAAGAAAAAGAAAGAAAGAAAAGGAAGAAAAAGAAAAGAAAGAAAAAGCTCAAAAAAGCAGGACTCGTGAGCCCTAATTCTCCAATATACAGTTCAAAAATGGCCTCACATGCTGAGAAGGCTCAAGAGAAAAGGATTCTTCAAAAGGTCCCCTCACGCAGAGGAGTCAAGCAAGGCGATGCCCCACTTAATGGGTTCTCGGTTATTCTCAAATATAGTCAAGATAAAGACAGTGAGAGACCTCAGCGACCAGCAGCAACCTCACAGCATGCAACCTGCCCACCCTCCTTGACTCCTGCATGGCCTCCTTTCCTTGGCCTCCCAAACTTTTTCTTCTTTTCTCTATTTCTTTAGAGATTAAAAACTAACAAGATCTGTCCCCAGCCATCACTCCCAGTTTTATTTTATTTTATTTTTTGTGAATCTCACACGGTGGGATTGTTTATCTGCCCATGGACAGGCAATGAACACGAATGTGGGAAACCCTCCATGATAAAAATATTCTATAAAGACCATATCTATCAAGGAGAGGTGACCCATTTCCCAAACTACTTTTTCCTTCTCTCTCCCTCCCCCCTCTCTCTGCCTCTGTCTCTCTTTCTCTCTCTATCTGTCTCTGTCTCTGTGTCTCTCTGTCTCTCTCTCTCTCTGTCTCTCTGTCTCTCCCTCACTCTCTTCCTTTTTTAAACAGGATACCATTAAATGGCTACACTGGAACTCACAATCCTCTTGCTTCACACTTCTGAGTGCTGGGATTGTGTGACACCACACCAACATAATAATAATGGGATTTTGGTTGTGTTTGCTTGTTTTGAGACAGGGTCTCGCTGTGTAGACCAGGCTAGCCTGGAACTCATAGAAATCCATCTGCTTCTGCCTCACGAGTGCTAGAGGTAAAGGACTCACTAATCATAGAAGGGTTTGTTCGTTTTATGACAGGGTCTTGATGTGCAGCCCAGGCTAGCCTAGAACTTGCCATCATACTGCCCCAGCACTCTGAGAGCTGGAATGACAGGCATGCAATATCACACCCAGCTCAGCTAAATCTTTTATTAATTATTATTTTCAGATTTCTTTATTCTCATTTTATTAGAATGGCTGTTTTGTCTGCATGTATGTCTGAGTACCACATCCATGCAGTTCCTGGGGAGGCAGAAGAGGAGTTATTCAATGTAGGTGGTGATTAGCTGTCATGTGGGTGCTAGGAATTGAACTAAGGTCCTCTAGAAAAGTAGTCAGTGCTCTTAACTCCTGAGCCACCTCTTCAGTCCCTAAACCATTTTTTTAAAGTTGTCCATCAAGAAAGTTTCACTGTAATAACAGTGACAAACATTTATGAAGAGATGAGGACACCTGAAACAGGTCCTCGTGATGATTCAGCAGAAAGCCGCTGTCTCCAAAATGACCTGACTTCAATGCCCAGAACCCTGGAGGAAGTAGAAAACCTACTCTTGCAAGTTGTCCTCTGTTCTCTGTCCTCCACACACATCCACACACACACACACACACACACACACACACACACACGCAATAAATAAATGTAAAAAAAAAAAAACTTTTTAAAGAAGTCTGTATTTGCTTTAAAAAAAAAAAACAGAGAAACTGAGAAACTGGATGGTTCTGACAATAGTATTTTTTGAGACAGTGTCTTGTTATATTGCACAGGATGGCTTCAATCACTGGGCTTGCTAAATAACTGGGACTATAGATTGTAACTAATGTACCCTAATTCCTACTAATATTGTCATAATTACCCAACAGCCCCACAGAGTGCAACACCTGTACTTCTGTCCCTATGTGTCTTGACTCTGTGGCATTTATGAATGAGAGTAAGTCTCTCCAGACACCAAAAGTGTTTAGAAGTGCCCATGAGATCCTGGATCTCACATAATAGAAGGAGAGAACTAATTCCTGATAGTTGTCCTCTGACCTCCACATACATGACATGGTATGTGCATTGCCCACTCCCCACCACTACAATCAACCAATCATTTTCTTGTTGTTTGAGCGTGCATGCGTGCGTGCGTGTGTGCCTGTGTGCGTGTGTGTGAGTGTGTGTGTGCGTGCGTGTGTGTGTGAGTGTGTGTGTGTGAGTGTGCATGTGTGTGTGTGCATGTGTGTGTGAGTGTGTGTGTGAGTGTGTGAGTGTGCATGTGTGTGTGTGAGTGTGCATTGTGTGTGTGTGTGTGTGTGTGTGTGTGTGTGTGTGTGTGTGTGCGCGCGCCGTGTGTTTTAAGAGCTTATACAGAGCCAGGCGAACCATTTTGTCCTCATGTTCTAGTCTCCAATGCCTGAATTTACATATGTCACTCTTTAGCCTAAACAGAATCTTCCTTGGTGAAATGTGTCATCGATGCACTCCGCCCCGGCCCCCACCAGAAGTCACATTGACTCCAATGGAATGCTCTTTTCTGGGTGGAAACAGCTGTGTCTTCAAATAAAACCTTGCCAAGATTTTGAACTCTATGGTTTCACTTAAAAGACAAACCTGGGGCTGGGAATGTAGTTCAGCTGGTAGAGCGTTTACCTAGTGTGCGTAAAGTTCTGAGTTCTATGCCCGGAACTCCATTAAACCAGGCTGAGTGGCACAGGCCTGTAATCCCAGCACTCCTGTAATGGAGGCAGGAGGATCGGAAGTTGCAGGTCACTCTTGGATCCATGGCAAGTTTGAGACCAGCCTAAGATACATGAGACCCTGTCTCAAAAGAAAAAAAGTACTAGTGGTCCAGTGAGACAGCTCTTGCCACCAAGCCTGATAACCTGAGTTCAATTCCCAGCCAGGACCTAGGACCCATATTGGGATGGAAAGAACCAACTTGGACAGGGTCCTCTGACCTCTACCTATGCACCATTACACACACACACACACACACACACACACACACACACCATGGGTCTTGTTTTATTGTCCAGGTTTTTAGGGTTGTTTTGTTTTAGGAGACGAGGTCTCACTACTTAGCTCAGGATAGCCTTGAACTTGTCATTCACCTGCCTCAGTCTCTCAAATAAGGGGATGACAGGTGTGTGTGTGCCGTCACTCCCAGCTAGGACTGAGTAATTCATAAAGAGTAGAGGATCTTGATGGTCATGGCTCTGGAGGCTGAGAAGGCCAGGAGCACAGTGCTGGCATCTATTCAGCTTCTGCCTGGGGCCAGGTGTGTGTGTGTGTGTGTGCGTGTGTGTGTGCGCGCGGTGGGGTGGGGGGTAAGGGGCTGTGAGGGGGGTGGAGAGGGAAAGCAAATGGATGCGTGCAGAGGAGAGAAAATGGGGAGGGTGGATTCCATTTATAACAACGCACTTTCAATGACTAATCCGGCTCAAAGGAGTGAGAAAGTCATCATTCCCCTAATGGCTGCGTTACTTACTTTTGTGTTGTTGTGATAAAAGAGGTGACAGAGCAGCTGCAAGCTCAGGCTGTGAGCCACAATAGCCCGGGCCGGTGCAGGCCGTCATGATGGGGAGGGGATGACAGCAGAAGGGTGAGGTGGCCGGTCACATGGCAACTGAAGTCCAAGAAGCAGAGAGAGAAGGATGTTGTGCCCGGCTCCCCTTCTCTGTGCTATTTAGTCTGGAGGCCCAGTAGGCGGGGTGATATCACCTGCATCCAGGGTGGGTCTTCCCATCTCAGTTAAACTCTCTGGAAATGCTTCAGTCACACTAAAAATATGTCCCCTGGCTAATTCTAAATCCAGTCAAGCTGACAATGGAGATTAGCCATCACAGATGGTTTCAGGGGGGTGCCGTCCATCACCCTGGGGAGACACAGTGGGATGGTTCCACCCGAGGTGCTGAGACCAGGAAACCAAAAGCTAGATGGGACAAGGGGTGGGTGTCGCCTTCTAAGACCGTGTCCCACGCAGTAGTTACTTTCCTCACCGCTCTGATAAAATACACCGACAGAAGCATTTAGAAGAGAAGGGTTACTATAGCTCACAGTTCAAGGGTACAATGCTCCGTGATGAGGACCTCAAGGCAGATGGAGCTGGAAGCAGCTGCTCAGGTGACATTCACAACCTGGACCTGCTTGCACGGTCCAGGATCCCAGCTAGGGAATGGCGCCACCCCAGTGGAAGGGTCTTTCCATTTCATTTTATGAGTTGAAGATAATCCTCCCCGTGCTTGACCTAAATGGACTTTAGACTGTATCAAACTGTCAATTAGCACTAACCATCACACCACACTTTCTCACAGCTTAAAACACAACCCTGTAGGAGGCATTTCAGCTTCAAACCATAACTATCCCCTAACCACCTCTTTAATATGTATGTATGTATGTATGTGTTGTCTGTCTGTCCATATGTGCACCACATGTATGTCTGGTTTCTATTGAGTTCAGAAGAAAGCATCAAATCCCCTAGAATTGGAATTACAGATGGTTGTGAGGCATCATATAGTATTAGGAATCAAACCAGAATCTTCTGCAAGAACAAGTTTTTAACCACTGAGCAAGCCAGCCATCTCTCCAGCCTCAACCCTAATCTCACATCTTAAAGGCCCTGCTTCCCAATGTTGTCACATTGAGAAAGTAAGACAGGAGTTTTAGGGGACCCACACTTAGTCTATATCAAAACTCATCTATGTGAATAACCACCTGGAGGTCATCAAAAACACTGTTCTGGGGGCTCAGCCTACTGACAAAAGTACTTGCTGGGCAAATGTGAGGACTTGGTTCGTGCAAACAACTCACATGCACACATCCATATAAACATGTACACAGACTACACGTATGCACATACGCACATACATGTATGTATACACACACATACACAAACAAGCACCCCCCTTCTGGGTGATGGGGAGACAGGAAAAGGCATGTGACAACATCCCGCAGGAGCCTGAAACCCAGCTGAATCGATGAGGCTGACTCATACACAGTCAGTGGAGAACTCTCGGTGAGGAAATTTACCAGGCAGCTCTCTGTGACATGAACAGAAAGCAGCTCTGAGTAACTGAAGCACAGCAGGGAAACAGGGCACTTAGAGAATTTCCAGGACAGCGGGAAACAAAGTTACATATGAAGAACAATGCCCCCAGTACACCTGTGCCTCCCTACCGGACACACCTCCTTGCTGAACACAGGACACCATCATCAGCACCACTACACTGCCACCTGAGGGATTTTACCCCCTGATTCTCTTCAAGAGACTAACCTATCTTGCACTGATTGCCTCACTCACTCCTAGACCAAAGTCCAGGCAGGCAGGTGTGTGGAATCACATAACTGGACAGAAAGGGTCATGCTGGGCAGGGTGTGGTGGCATGTACCTGGAATCCCAGTACTCAAGACTAAGATCTCAAGAGCTAGGACAGCCTGGCTATACAGCCACTTGGAAGTCAGGCTTGGGCTGGCTTTTTGAGTCTCTGTCTCAAATACAACCCAACAAACAAAACCAACTTTTTAAAAATTGCAAATGGTGTCATCAGAGGGCTGGGGATGTGCTCTGTTGGTAGAGTGCTTGCCTAGCATGCATGAAGGCCCAGGTTCCATCCCTAGCACTGCATAAACCAATGTGGTAGAGCTGGGCATGGTGGTGCACACCTTTAATCCCAGGACTTGGGAGACAGAAACAGGCAGATCTCTGAGTTCGAGGCCAGCCTGGTCTACAGATTGAGTTCCAGGACAGACAGGGCTGTAAAGAGAAACCTCGTCTTGGAAAACAAAACAAAACAAAACAAAACAGAAAAAAAAAAAAACCAAAACAGATGCAGTGGCTCATGCAAATAATCCCAGCACTGGGGAAGTAGGGGCAGGAGGAAGAAGTTCAAGGTCATGCTCAGCTACATAACAAGTTTGAGATAAGCCTGGGCTACATGAGATTTCAAAAAAATGAAAATACCATCATCAGAGGACCCTGACTGCTGCTCTGTTGGAATAGTGGTACCCATTATGCTGTCTTCCATTGTCTCCATCTACACAAAAGAAGTCATACATGTTCCTCTCCTTCTCATCTTTGATTCTCCTTTCTTCGCCTTGTAGATCATTTATCAACTCAGGCTGATTAGCTCATCATAGTCAACTCTGATTGTCTCTCCCCCCTGTGCTTGGATACAGCTAACCCGCCTCCTTCCTGGTCTTCTAGCCCTCCATCAATGCTTTCCAATTATCCCACGTATTACTATATGACTCACACTTTAACTGCTGAGTCCTCTCACAGCTTCTTACCACGATTTTCATTAGGTGGTTCACCAACTCCAACTCCTTTATTACTCCCAACTGCCCACTGCATCAAACGCTAACACCTCCCCAGGCACCAGCAGTGAGGAACTCTCTATGTAGTCTTAACTTCCATTATTCAAACAATTAAGAAACCCAGCCCATCCACCTTTCTGTCATTCTACATGAGCAGAATCCTTGCTTGTTTGTTTTTAAGATTTATTACGAGTTTCTGTGTCCGTGCGACAGTGTGCATGTGTGTGTGTGTGGGTTCCCAAGGATGTAAAAAGTGAGTGGAGGAAACCCTGGAGCTATGATTACAGCAGGGTTGGGTGCCACCTTACATGGGTGCTGGGAATCAAACTCAGGTCCTCTGGAAGTGCAGCAAATGCTCTCTAGCCCTGGTTTCTTGTTGTTTGCTTTGTTTTCTGGTTGTTTGTTTTGCTTTGGATACAAAAACTCACATAGCCTAAGCTGACCTTGAACTCACTATGTAGCAGCTAAATGCCTTGAACTCCTGAGCCTCCTGCCTCTACCTCCCAAGTGCTGGGATTACCAGTGTGTTCCAGGACAGCTGTTTATACTAGCACTGGGGATCGAACACAGAGCTTCATTCTTGTTAGCCAAGCAGAGTGCTGAGGACTGGCCTGGCACAGGAGGGGGACAGGGCTGTCAGTCTCACCTCCCCTTATCCACTCCAGTATCCTGCTGCTCTCTTCCACACAGGCAACCACACAGGGACAAGACCCAGCTTCCACACCAAGCAAGCCATGTCTGCAAAACTCATCTTCCCGACAATTCTCTTGTGGATTGCCTCTTTTCTGCAGTTAGGCAAACTGTGCACGATGAGGAATTCTAGAAAATCTCAGATTTCTAGGGGGTGTATGGGCTCCCATCTCTGAAGCTTCCAAACTTAGCAGGCTGTTGGCTAGCTCTCTGCCTCTTCTTTTCCATGTTTATGTGTGTGTGTGTGTGTGTGTTTGTGTGTGTGTGTGTGTGTGTGTGTGAGAGAGAGAGAGAGAGAGAGAGAGAGAGACAGAGACAGAGACAGAGACAGAGACAGAGACAGACAGACAGACAGGATATGCACTTGCCATAACATGGATGGAGATCTGAGAACATCTTGTGGGAACTGTAGGTGAGAGATTGTGAGTGGCCATCCACTACAGAGGGGGGGGAGGGGAGAAAAAGACCTCGCTAAGAGTTTATTACTATTTATCTTCCACCATGTGGGTGGGGGTCAAACTCAGGTTATCAGGCTAGGCAGCAGGTACTTTTACCATTAAAGTATTTTTTGTAATTTTTTTTTAAATTTAAATTTGAAACAAGCTTGTTTTACATGTCAATCCCAGTTCCCCCACCCTCCTGTCCTCCCCTGTTCCCCCCACCAACCCCCATCCCATCCCCTTCCTGCTCCCCAGGGAGGGTGAGACCTTCCATGGGGAGTCTTAAAGTCTGTCATATCATTTGGAGCAGGCCCTATGTGTCCCCCATGTGTCTAGGCTGAGGGAGTGAGTATCCCTCTATGTGGAAAGGGCTCTCAAAGTCCAGTCCAGTCTTTGGTTTTTTTTTAAAGATCTTTTTATTTTTATGTGTATGCCTACAGATACATTTACCCACTGAGCCATCCTACCAACCCTTCATCTTTTTTGTTTTGTTTTGGGTTTTTGTTTTTTGAAACAGGGTTTCTCTTTGGTTTTGGAGGCTGTCCTGGAATAAGCTCTTGTAGATCAGGCTGGTCTTGAACTCACAGAGATCCACCTGCTTTTGCCTCCCAAGTGCTGGAATTAAAGACATGCACCACCACTGCCCAGCCAACCCTTCATTTTTAAAAAATCTGTTTATTTATACATTTATCTTATGTGTATATGTGTGTGCTCCTGCATGAGTTTATGTGTAGTGTGTACATACATGGTGCCCAAAGAGGCCAGAGAGCATCAGATCCTATAGAGCTGGAGTTATAAGTATGTTGTGAGCCACCCAGTGTGGGTCTGGGACCTGAACCTGGATCTTCTGAAATCACAGTAAGCACTCAACCACTGAGCCATCTTTCCAGCCCAACTCCTTATTTTTGGGAGGAGTGGGGGCAGGGATGTGGGGGGAGCCTGAAGAGATGGCTCAGTGGTTAAGAGCACTGATTACTCTTCCAGAGGACCCTGGTTCAATTCCCAGCACCCACAAGGCAGCTCACAACTGTCTGTAATTCCACGATCTGACACCTTCACACAGACATACATGCAGGCAAAACACCAATGCAAATGAAATAAAAATAAATTATTTAAAAAGTAAAGAGATGGTGAGTTGAATGGCTCACTTATGGCTAGGCATCTTAGTAAGAGTTAAAGACAAGATTCCGGTGCCATGGGAATTGTGTTCCCTTCCAATCGATCCAGGGTATGACATCCACACCAAAGGACAAGAAGCAGTGACAACACATAAGACTTTACCAGCAATGTCTTCAAGAACAAACAAAAATAATAGCATTTGTTGCGGCTGGTGATGGAGAAACAAAGCTGTTACTGGGTGGGCATGGTACTAGGGTGGCATGCAGCATGGCGTGTACTTTTAATCCCAGCACTGCTTCAGCAGAGGCAGGGGGATCTGTGTGAGTCAAGGCCAGCCTGGTCTACACAGCAAGTTCCAGGCCAGCCAGACATACATAATGAGATTCTGTCTAAAAATGACAATAAAGTAAATGATGATAATAAAACTCAGGGCTGGAGAGACGGCTTTGCTATTGAAAGCACTTACAGAGGATCCGAGTTCAGTGCCCAGCACCCACACCAGGAAACTCACAGCTGTCTCTAACTGCAGCTCCAGGGATCCCACAGCCTCTTCTTGCCCCTACAGGTACCAAGACTCACATGAATACACACACACCATTTAAAAATAAAAACAAATGTGTGTATATATATATATATATATATAGATAGATAGATAGATATACACACATCTATACATATACATATACATATATTTGTTCCTTGCCCCCTACCTTATTTAGTTATGGTCGCTGTAGTTTCAGTTCCCTAAAGTCAATTGTCACCCAAAAATATTTAATGAAAAATACCCAGAAGTAAACAATTCACAAGCTTCCTATCTGTTTTTATTATCTGTGTATTTATGCATGTATTGTGTGAGTGGACTTGCCCTGACATGGATGGTAGACAACTTGTGGGCTTTAGTTTTTTCTTTCCACTATATGGATTTCAGGAATCAAACTCAGGTCAGGGCTTGGGGACGAATGCCATTACCTGCTAAGCCATCTTGTTGGCCTTTTTGAAGGTGTGGAAATCAGGATTCACCAAACCCAGTATAAATGGAGTAGAGTGTATTTGGAGAAAAGAACTTACATAGAAAACAAGTGACTGTTTCTATGCTCCAAGGATGTAGACCCTGCCTCCCTGATGTTCTCTGTGACCTGAAAAGGCCCCAATTTCCTAGCCTTTCCCAAAAGGCGTGGCCACTGTTACAGGTGCTTAGGCAAATATATCGCTACCATTTTGTTTGTTTGACAGCAGTCTCGTGTACCCAAGGCTGGCTTTGCCCTAGCTATGTAGAGGGCAATGCCTTCCAACCCCTGATTCTCCTGCCCCCACCACCTAAAGGCTGGGGTTACAGGTGTTCACCACCACCACACCCGTTTGAGGCTGTGCTGGGAGCAGAACCCATGGTTTCACACGGGGTAGGCAAGCACTCTGTCCACTGAGCCACGTCCCAGCCCCAATTCATGAGCTTTAAACCAAATGCCATTCCTGTGGAATCCCCCCTTGTCCCATAGTCACACATTAACCACTTAGCAGCCACCTTGGTTGTCAGGTTGAGTACAGTGCTTGTGTTCAAATACCCCATATTTTGCTTAATGATTTTTTTCTATAATGTATTTATTCTTTTAAATTTCATTTTACATTCCAACCACAGTTCTTCCTCCCACCCCTCTTCCTGTCTCTCCTTGTCCCCCCACCACCACCACAGCCCACTCCTCCTCATGGGCAAGGACTCCCATGAGAAGTCAACAAAGTCTGGCACAAGAGGTTGGGCAGGGCCAAGCCCCTCTCCCAGGCATTAAGGCTGAAAATGGCATCCCACCACTTGGAGTGGGCTGCAGCAAGCCAGCTCATGCACCAGGTTTGTATCCTGGTCCTACTGCCAGGGTCCCTCAGATTGTCCAAGCTTCACACCTGTCTCCAACAATAGTGGAGAGGATGCCCAAACTGGCCTCCCCTGTAATCAGATGGATGAATACCTCAACTATCATCATAGAGCCTTCATCCAAAAATTGATGGAACCAGACGCAGAGATCCACAACCAAGCACCAGGCCAAACTCTGGGAATCCAGTCAAAGAGAGAGAGGAGGGTATGTATGAGCAAGGAAGATCAAGATCATGATGGAGAAATCTACAGAGTCAGCTGAACCAAGCTCATGGATACTCATGAACTCTAGACCAACAGCTGTGGAGACTCCAGGGGACCAAACCCCTCCATATGTGGGAGACAGCTGCTGAATGATTTTAAAATGCAAAAGTAGCGATGGTACTAACTGCATTGCAACACATTGTCATATTCATTCTAGTTCATCATTTGGACTTTCTGAAATATTTTTTATTTTTATCCATGTGTGTATATGTATGGGCAAGGGCCTGCAGATATGCAGATGACCTCAAAGGCCAGAAGTAGGTGTTGGATCCCTGGAGTTAGAATTACAGGCACTTGTGAGTCACCCAATGGGATTCTGGGAATTGAACCAGTCTCCCCCAAGTGCAGGACCTGCTCTTAACCACTAAGCCATCAGGGGCCGCTAATCTCCTATTATTAGTTTTGGTCCTTAGGTTCATTCTGTGCATAATTTATAAATTAAGCTTTTTTTGTAGGTATGGGAAAAGTTCAGTACATGATTTCATACAGTCTGAGGCTTCAGGAGTCACCTGGCAGACTTTCGGATGCAATCTCCTGAGGATAAAGGGTGACTGTGGTTTTAAGCCTTCCGCCTAAACAAATGTGTTTTCCTTATATCTGCACCTCTTTAGTACACAGAGGGGGGTGAAGAAAGGGAGGGTGAGGGAAGCGGAGAGGGAGAAAAGTGCTAAAAGTTCTTGCTACAATCTATATCCTTTCCGAGTTCACATTTAGGTGTAGTTTATATCTATTGCATTTTAATTTTGACCTGTGCTTTTTTATTTTGTTTTGCTTTGTGGGCTTATTGTTGCTGTTTGCTTTTCTTTCTCTCTTTATTATTAATACACCTTCTCTCTTTACCTAGCCTAGGCTGGCTTTGAACTGTCTTGAAAACCTTCTTGTCTCTGGCTCCCCAGGGATCAGATTATAGGCTAATCTGGTTTATTTGTTTGTGTGTGTGTGTGTGTGTATGTGTGTGTGTGTGTGTGTGTGTGTGTGCACGTGCCCACGCAATTTTATTGTTTGATTGGCTGTTTTGTTGTTTTTGGTTTTGTTTTGTTTTTTTGTTTGTTTGTTTGTTTTGACACAGTAATTTAGCCCAAAATGTGAACTTGCTATGTAGCTAAGGATAACTTTGAACTCAATTCTGATCTGTCTACCTCTGCTTTCCAAACTACAGTATTACAGGTGTATACCCTCAATGCAGTTACACACACACACACACACACACACACACACACACACACAAATATGTATTATATAAATATAAACAAAAACAAAAGACAGTGTTGCATCTAATAAGTTCTCAATCAATACTAAAGCTCTATACTGTTTTAGTTTTTTTGTTTTGTTTTTCGAAACAGGGTTTCTCTGTATCCCTGAATGTCCTGGAACTTGTTCTGTAGGTCAGGGTGGCCTCGAACTCACAGAGATCTTTCTGCCTCTGCCTCACGAGTACCGGGATAAAAGGCGCATGCCACCACTGCCCAGCAATCCAGCTATTTAATTTTTTAAGGTTACATGTCATGTATGTATCTTGTGTTGCTTGGGAACGTGCTGTGTGGGAGCGTGTACAAACCAGGGTACTTGATTGTGTGGACGTCAGAGGACAACTTTCAGGAGTCAGTCATTTCCTTTAACCTTGGGTTTAGGGGGACACCACTTTGCTCAAGACAGGCTCTCTCGAGGACGCCACTTAGCTGAGGCTGAGCTTGAACTACACGTTGCTCCTGTCTCTGTGTTGGGGACAGGATATTGTTATGTAGCCCTGAGTTGCTCCTGAACTCTATTGCCCTAGCCTCCCTTCTGTTTTTCCTTCTCGAAGCCCCATCACCACCCTTTGACTGATGTTTTCCATACCATTCCTCCTTTTCTACATACCATTCCCACCGTGCTCAGCTCCCCGAACCATTTCTTGCTTCTTCCTACACTCTAAAGATGGTGCATCCACCTCTCACTCTTTTCCCGCCTTTCCCCCCACCACAAATGCTCCAAAGCTCGAGGCCCTCATTGTCCCCTGTCCCCTCCCTTCCCATCCTCCAATCAGCCCACCAAGACAGCCTTGTTACCATGACAACCGAGCTTCTGCAAAGCTGAAGTCAAGGACCTGGTTGCCATGGTTTCCGCTTCTCCGTCTTCAGCCCCTCCCGCGCGCTGGGTGGGATGGGGAGGGGGAAAGCGCTGCAGCGTTGGCGCCTGCGCAGTGCGGCCTCGCGAGGGAGCCGGCGAGGCCGGGGGCGGGGCTTCAAGCGGAGAGGGAGGGAAAAGAAAAGAATCCGCCAGGGAGTGGAGCTGGCTCCTACGGTGGCCGGAGAGGGACGTACCGGGCCGGAGGCTGCAGGATGGTAGGCTGTGCTGAGAGGGAGGGGACGGGGACCCGAGGGGCGTGGGCTGTACCTGAGGGGTTCCGGAGGGGGCAGCCTTTGGTGGGAGTCGTCCTGTCTTCCCTGTGGTCCGCTAGGGATCCACTTCCCGGAGCGGCTGGGGCGAGCCGACCTCGGGAGCTGGAAATGGCACTTG
Organism: Cricetiscus sungorus; assembly: GCA_030556225.1. Classification (NCBI taxonomy): domain Eukaryota; kingdom Metazoa; phylum Chordata; class Mammalia; order Rodentia; family Cricetidae; genus Cricetiscus; species Cricetiscus sungorus. The sequence continues at coordinate 13,489,933 of JANBXA010000044.1, forward strand.
GGACAGGGGCGGGGAGGAGTCTCGTTGGTTGGGAGAGAGGGGACTGGGCTGAAGGGTGGCGGTACTGTCCCGAGCAGGGTGAAGCGTTCGGGACACGGGGTTCGGTCCTGGAGACGCCCGGTCACTGTTGCAGGGAAGCCGCACGAGGAGAGGGGCACTGGGACCCCCGGGAGGGTCGCAGGGCGCAGAGTCCCCTCCCCATGAGGCCCGCACTGGGGCAGGGCCCGAGGAGAGCCGGTGTGGGAGGGAACAGCTTCCGGCTGTGTGGAGTTAACCTCCTGTCGGGTTCCTTTGCCGAGCTCCTCGGAGTTCTAGCTCAGGTGGGCTCCGGTGTTTGCAGTCGGGGAACCTAGGCTCTGGAAGACTCCCCGACTTCAGTATTCCCAGCTTTCCACGCTCCCCAGTCCATTTTCTTTTCCGGAACCCAGGCCTTCCGTCTTCCTGCCATAGTTGTCACCCTCTTATCTTAGCCGCACTCGGCTCTCTCACAACTTCGCCTTCCCTGTCCCCCACCAACCACCGCCCCTAGTTTCTGGGGGTCTTTGTCCCTTTTAATTTATAACCTGGAAGCTGGAAGTGCCGCACACACCCAGAGATTCCCACCCTGGCCATGTTCACAGATCTGTTTGCTGGGAATTGAGTTTAGAATATGGAATCAGGTGCCCCTGCAACTGGAAAGAAATTAGATAGAGGAAGCAATGAGGACTCTGCTTGCTCTTATTCCACAGACATTCCCTCGGAGAGCCATCCTGGGTGACCGGACCCTCTGTGAGGGACTGCGTGATCTGGTGCACACCTGTAACCCCAGCACTCAGGAGGTAGAAACAGGAGGATCAGAAAATCAAGGGCAGCCTTGTCTGCATAGGAAATATAGGTCAGCCTGAGCTACAGGAAACCCGATCTCAAAAAAAGAAAGAGAAAGAGGGCCAGAGAGATTACCTGACAGCCTGAGTTCAGTCCCTGAGCCCTCACGGTGGAAGGAGAGAACTAACCCCACAATGGTATCCTCTGAGCTCCACATGTCGATGGTGGCACATGGGTGCTCCCCCACTATAAAATACCATTTTAAAAAACTGGAAAGCAAGCCAGGACTAGGAAGCAAGTGGGTGAATGACAGCCGGGGAAAAGAGGACAAGAGCTGCAGACCTCTGCACCAGGTGCATTTCGGACATATGTACAATATACAGAGAAGTTGGTCCATAAGTGTGGGACTGGCACTGAGAGCCCATATGTCAAGGGGTATCTGAGGGCTAATGGCAGGATGGGGCAGAGACCCCCCATCTCTGAGACACGGGGTCTAGAAAGAACTTAAGTCTACTGACATCAGCTTATCGTGACTCTAGGCATCTTATTCCTCATGGAAGACAAGGTTAGGAAACAGGAGGTCAAGGAATAATAGCAGCACCTAGCACGTTTACAGGGCCTACCGTGTGGCAGGCACTCCCATAAATTAACTCATTTAAGGATCCCGGAAGGCAGGAGGGGTGGAAAGACGGCTCCGCCATTGAGAGTGCTTGCTGCTCCTCCAGAAGACCCAGTTCAGTTCCCAACACCAATGTCAGGCAGCTCACAACCTTCTGTAGCTCCAGTTCCAGATCTGATGCCTGTGGCCTGCATGGGCACCTGCACTCGTGCACATACCCGCCATATAGACACACAACACACACTTACCCATAACTAAAACTAATAGCAGGGGCTAGAGAGAAGGCTCAGTGATTAAGAGCATGTGTGGTCCTTGCAGAGGACCTGGGTTTGACTCCCATCACCTACATGGTGGCTTATAACCACCTATAACCCTGGTTCTGGGGGATCCAACAGGCATGCATGTGGCACACCTACATGTATGCAGGTGAATATTTCATAAACATAAAGAACATAAAGAAAAATAATGTTTTTAAAAAATAAGAAAAATCTTAAAAGAATTATATAAGGAAGGTAACTTTATTATTTCTATCTTGTGAGTAAAAATTCCGAGGTTCAAAGACAGTTTTTTACAAAGCCAGTAAGATAACTCACTTACTGCCAAGGCTTAGGTATCTAAATTGACTCCTGGAGCTCACTTTGTAGAAGCAGAGATACAGCTCCCAAAAGCTGAACCACACACACACACACACACACACACACACACACACACACACACACACACACGTACGTATTAAAATGCTTTTGCATTTATTTATTTTATCATGTGTGTGTGGGTAGGTGTTTGCCATGGCAGGGGTGTAGAGATCAGAGGACAACTCGTGGGAGTTGGTTCTCTTCTGTAATGGGTCATGGGTATTGAACTCAGGTCATCAGGCTTGATAGCAAGCACCAATTTAACCAATTTAGCTGTCTTGCTGGCCCAATATAAATTAATTTGCCTGAGGTTGTACTCAGCTAGTAGAGCCAGAATTTAAACCCAAACAACAGGCTTAAAAATCTTTGACTTTCCCTCCGGAAGAGCATTCTTTTTCTCTACCCAGTGTTGACAGCTAGGACAGCAGTTTGAAGAAGGTAATGATGAATGAATACTGCTGATCTTGAGGCTTTGCGTTCCTGTAAGGAAAGAGGCTCCAAACCCATCCTCTGCCCCTCAGCTCTGGTCCTTCCTCCCTTCCAGATGCGATTCATGCTACTGTTCAGCCGGCAGGGGAAACTTCGGCTGCAAAAATGGTACCTGGCCACCTCAGACAAGGAGAGGAAGAAAATGGTCCGGGAGCTCATGCAGGTCGTGCTGGCTCGAAAGCCCAAGATGTGCAGCTTCCTGGAGTGGAGGGACCTCAAAGTCGTCTATAAGAGGTGACACTCCATCCATTTACTTATTTTTTTTTTAAGTGTACATGAATTGCTCTGGAGTTCACACTGGGTTAAAGTGACTGAGAAATAACTCTCTCTCTGAAGTCAGGGAGAGAGAGTTCCGAGGAGCCGAGGAATCTACAGGGTGGTCATGAATGCCCTCTTCTTTCTCAGTTCATCTATATTATTTCCTACTTGGTTTTCTGACAGGGCCTCTTGCACATCCCCTGAAGGCTCTCCCGCCCACATACAGGTCCCTCCCAGTCTCATTGGCCATACTGAGGCCTCACCCCACTTTTCCCAATATACACTCCCACACATACCCCTTTCTAGTCCTTTCTGCTCTGGGCATATAAACTAGCTCAGATTTCCGCCGAGTCCAGCCAGGCAGGTCAGAGGGCACAAAGGGGAGGAAATGAACCTGCTGAAGTGTGCTCACAGTAAAATGTCACTCTTTGTACCGCTGGGACCACCGTGTCTATATACAGTTGGAGGACTTCAGGCTGGCAGGCAGGTTGAACCAGGGTCCTGAAGCCAGCTCCTAACTATGTCTCATGGGCTTCTTCCCCAGGTACGCCAGTCTCTATTTCTGCTGCGCCATTGAAGGTCAAGACAATGAGCTGATCACACTGGAGCTGATCCACCGATACGTAGAGCTCTTGGACAAGTACTTTGGCAGCGTAAGTCTCCCCACGAACCCCTGTTTTCGTGCCAAGCAGTTCCATCCTCCTGCCAAGCCTTAAGAAAGACTCATCCGGGCCGTGCCCTGGAAGTCCCAGCGGGGAGGTGCTGTTGGGGCACAGGAACCATAATTAATCTCCCCTTTTAAGCTCTAAGCCTATTAGCTGTGGCCCTTAATCAGCTTGGGGGTGTACCTCAGTCAGTAGAGCTCTTGCCTCGCAGCATGAGGTGGAGGGGGTTGCAGTAGAGGGAGACTGGCATTGAGTATTGGCAGAGACCAAGTTCTCATTTCACAGGGTTCCTGACCTTGGCATGTATTGGAATATTCTGGAGGGGGGGGATGTCAGTGTATGCATGTGTACATGGAGAGGTAGGTAGGGGGTGTGTGTCAGTGTATGCATGTGTGCAGAGAGGGTGTGTGTGTGCATGCATGTGTGCATAGAGAGGCCAGAGGACAAACTCATGCGTTGTTCCTCATGTGCCCTTTACTCTGCCTTGGTAGGGTTTCTTTTCTTTCTTTTTTTCTTTTTGAGGATTAAAGATTCATCTCATATTTATTTATTTGTTTCTTTGTTTTGGTTTTTTGAGACAGGGTTTCTTTGTGTGTGCGTGTCTGTCCAGGTGCGTGCATGTAGAGGTCAAAAGAGAAGAGGACATCAGATTCCATGGGGCTGGAGTCATGGGTGTTGTGAGCCCCCCCCCCCCCCACACACACACACCCGCACATGGTTGTAGGGAAGTGAGCTCAGGTCCTCTGCAAGGACAGTATGTCCTCTTAACTACTGAGCCGTCTCTCCAGCTCCCACCTTGGTTTGGTGTTTGCTTGTTTGTTTTGTGAGGTTTTTGTATGTTGAGGCAGGGTCTTTCACTGGCCTGGAACTCCTTGATTCAGCTCAGTTTGAGGAGCCACCTCTCTCCACCTTCACCATACTGGGATTACAAATGAGCACCATTATATCCAACTTTTTTGACATGGGTACTGGAGACCCAACTCCTTGGCGTCAAGGCAAGCAGGTGGTACATATACGTATATACATGCAGACAAAACACTCATGCACATAAAAATAAATAAATCTAAAATATTTAAAAAAAAAAATGATACCCCATGGCCGGGCGTGCTGGCGCACGCCTTGAATTGCAGCACTTAGGAGACTGAGGCAGGTGGATCTCTGTGAGCTGGAGGCCAGCTGGGTCTGCAGAGTGAGTTCCAGGACAGCCAGGACTACACAGAGAAACCCTGCTAGGGTGGAGGGGCTGTGAATTGGGTTCTGCTTCAGTTGATTTCTTTTGGTGGTGCCCAGGACTGCACTCGGCCATTGCTCTGTGCTCAGCAGGGTTATTCTGTGCTCTCCCCGTTGTTCTTTTTAGTTTGTTTTGTCTTAAGGGGTTTTTTGTTTGTTTGTTTTTTTAAATTACATTTCTTTACTTGAGAATGGTCAGGCACACTAAGGAATGTGGAGAGAATCTGTTCTCTCCTTCCACCACGTGGGCCCTGGATATCGATGGCCAGCTTGACACAAGTGTCCCTACCCAAAGAGCTGTCTCATTACTCTAACCTTAATCATTACTGGGGGCCGTGCTGGCCATGGCATGTGTGGGAGGCAAGAGGACAACTGTGTTGAGTAAGTTCTCTCCTTCCACCTTTGCATAAGTCCTAGAGGGTTGGACTCTGTTTGTCACACTTAGGTGACAAGTGCCTTTACCTGCTAGCCCATCTGGCCAGCCCTTTTTGTTTTGTTTTGTTTTGGTTTTTGGGTTTTTTTTTTTTAGTTAAGGGAGAGGTCTGAGACAGGGTCTCTGTGTCTTGGAACTCGCTCTGTAGACCACACTAACCTCGAACTCAGAGATCCACCAGCCTCTGCCTCCTGAGTGCTGGGATCAGAGGTGTGCACCATCACTGCCTGGCTTCTGTTGTTGTTGTTATTTTTAAGACAGAGTAGCATGTGTGTATCCTAAGCTGGTCTCCATCTCACTGTGCAGCTGAGGGTGACCTTGGACTTCCAGTTCTCTTGCCTCTACCTCTGGAGTAATGGGGATCACAGGTATGGCTACCATACCCAGTTTATATAGTTCTGGGAACTGACCCATTCAAGCAAGTGTCTTAGTCACTGTTCTATTGCTATGAAAAGACACTGTGACCAAGGCAGCTTCATAAGAGAAAGCATTTAACCGAGGGCTTGCTTACAGTTCTACAGGGTTAGTCCATTATCATAGGCATGGGGCATGGTGACATGCATGCAGGCAGGTGCTGGGTCAGTAGCTGAGAGAGAGAGAGAGAGAGAGAGAGAGAGAGTGAGAGAGAGAGACTCTGGGTTTGGCATTTGCTTTGGAAACCTCAGAGCCCACCCCCAGTGATACACTTCCTCCAAAAAGACCACACCTCTCAATCCTTCTAACCCTTTCAGATAGTGCTGTTCCTGGTGACCCGGCATTCAAATATGTGAGCCCATGGAGGCCATCCTTATTCACACCACCACAGCAAGCGTTCCAGCTGAGCTACATTCCCGGGCTGATTGATTGATTCTGTGATACTAGACTGTGCACCTAGGCTTCTCACACATCTTACTTTGTGCTCTATCACTGAACTATGTCCTCAGCCCTGCCCCCCTGAACTATGTCCTCAGCCCCTCCCCCCACCCCCCCTCCTTTTTTTTTTTTTTTTTTTTTTTTTTTTGTTGTTTTTTTGAGACAGGGTTTCTCTGCATTGTTTTGGAGGCTGTCCTGGAACTCGCTCTGTAGACCAGTCTGGCCTAAAACTCACAGAGATTCACCTGCCTCCACCTCCCGAGTACTGAGATTAAAGGCATGTGCCACCAATGCCCAGTTTCCTTTTTTTATTTTTTTAATTTTGAGACAGGGTCTTACTAAATTACCCAGGAGTCCATCTTCTGCCTCAGCCTCCTGAATAGCTGAGATAAGAGACCTACACCACCTCCACAGGTTTTCTGGTTTGTTCATCTTTCCAAGGAGTCAACATTACCATCTTCATTTTTTGGATGGGGAAACTAAGGCTCATTAACATTCCATGATGTGCACAGTTAATTTTGTATTAACAGAGATCACCTTGGGTCTTCTAAAGCAAAGACCATGATGTTCTCCTCTGCCCCAGAATGCCTAGGGTAGAGGCTAGCCCAGGGTCTGGCAGAACCATGCTGGAGATTTTAAGAGAAAGACAACAACAACCACAGACTTTTATTTCCTGGTCCAGAATAGGAGGCAGGCTATAAAAGGATGAGGAGGTTTGGCAGCCTGTACTGATAATTTGAGCACTCAGGCAATCTAATCTCGAGATCAGGCAGAGGAAAAGACCAAAGTGCTGAAAGCTGAGGATGGGAGGATCTGAGACTCACTGAAGGAGCTCACTGTGGCTTGTAGCTCAGCTGGTAGAGTGCGAGCCTTACTTTCCCGGAGCCCTGCACCACGTGGGGAGGTGGAGGCAGGAGCTACTTAGTGAATTCAGGGATAACCTGGACTACAGGAGACTCTAGGGGCCTAAAGCAGAAGGAAGAAGGCTGGCATACACCTTGATGCTCAGCTTTGCCGTCTCCCCTCTCTCCCAGGTGTGTGAGCTGGACATCATCTTCAACTTTGAGAAAGCCTACTTTATCCTGGATGAGTTTTTGATGGGTGGGGACGTCCAGGACACCTCCAAGAAGAGTGTGCTTAAGGCCATTGAGCAGGCTGACCTGCTGCAGGAGGTACGAGCCCGGGACAGTGAGGAGGAGGAGGAATACTGTGGCCGAGGGGATTCCCCCTCCCCCGGACACCCTGCCCGTCGACGAGTGGGCCCCCCTCCCTGTGGCGTCTGGCCCCCATCACGCCCTGCTGTCTAACTGCCCTGGGTCCTGAACCCTGGAGCAGGAGGTGGGTGGGCCCGTCTCCTACTTGTGCCTGCTTTGGCCTCTTTCATTCTAAGCTGTGTCCTCTTCCCAAGACCCAAGTTGTCTGTCCTGTCCTGGCCCAGTCTCCTTTGACTTAATGGTTCTCTTGATGGTAAGGCTTATTTAGAGAATCGGAGAGTGGTTCATGGTAGATAAGCCTTTTCTTCCTTGATTTCATATCTGCTTCTCTCTGTGTCTGTCTGTCTTTCTCTCGGAGCCTGGGACCCTGATCCCTACTTCCCTGTCCATGTGTTCCTGTGTGTAATGTGAGGGGTGCGTGTACACACATACGTATGTAAAGGCCAAAGGTTGAAATTGAGTATCTTCTGCAGTCATTCCCTACCTTTATTTTTCCAGTCTAACCATTGAACCTGGAGTTTACGCATTCAGCCTGGCTGGTTGGTCACTGAGCTCCAGGGAGTTCTGTCTCAACTCCTGCCCCACAAACATTTGGATTACAGACCCACACCTCCATGCCAGCCTTTTATGTGGTCCTCATGCTTACATGACAGATACCTTAATGACTGAGCAGCCTTCCCAGCTCTGCCTAATCCTCGTGTTTAACAACATGTACACACATACACACACCCCTCTGTTGCTCAGGAACCAACAGCTGTGGGGTCCTGGGGATGGCTTGGAGGGCATCTGTTAGTTCCCCCTGCTATCTGCCACACCCCTCTCTACACATCGATGCTTGTCCCCTCTCTGCTATGCTACTTCTGAGCCTTGGTGCAGGGAGATGAGTCATCAGGACTCTGCAGTGACAAGCAAGCTGGCTTGAGCTAGCTCTGAGGAGGGGGAGGAATGGGGGTGATGAGGGAGGTCAACTCTATAAGGGAGAAATGGTGGAATTCAACTTGAGGTCACCCCACTAGTCTAGGTTCCCTTCACTCCCTTAAACACACACACACACACACACACACACACACACAGATACATGTGTGCCCCCTCGTTACTAGACCCTAATGACTCATCGCTCTGAAGTCTACCTTCCCTTCCCCAGGCAGACTGGTTGGTACCAATGTCTTACTGTCTTCACCACTCTGAAAGGCGTGGACCAAGCGTCCACACTACCTATCCCCTGGAAATTAGGGTTCCTCTGCATCCTGCTCCGGCTTCGTGCTTCTTGCCCATGGGTTCCGAAGCTGCACACCTGCTCCCCCAGTTCAAAGCTTTAAATTCCAGTTGGTGATGAACTTGGCCTCCACCTCTGCTTGCCGCTGGGGGTGTTGGGAGTGGTGTCACGAGGTTTGCAGGCACCCCTCAACTGAGGGCTTACAGCACTCCAGCCTTGGGCTCACATCAGCTTCTCTCCCCCAACCCCCGTGTGTCTGTGTCTCCCCTGACTCTGACCCCTTCTCGCCCACCCTGTCTGCCCTTCCTGGTGTCTCTGCGTCCCCCTTGTCTGTCTCAGGAGGATGAGTCGCCGCGCAGTGTCCTGGAGGAGATGGGCCTAGCATAGCCCCGTCAGCCAGCCGGGGGGCCCTGTGGAATTGGGAAGCCAAGACAAGAGACAGCACTTGGGGACGGTTTCTCCCACCTCTCCCCAGGCCCCTCCCTTGGTGGGAGCTTGCTGCTTTTCTTCAGCCACCTCCCCTTTGGAAGGAGCCCTGGCTCCGGCCCTTCATTCCATCCCCTCCCTCTACCTTCTACCTTTCCCAGTGGAGACTTGAGGAGCTAGAAGGCAGTAAAATGTGACCTGGATAGGGGTGCTAAGTGGCTCTGGTTCCCCTCCTTGGAAGAACCAATGCTAACCCCAGCCATCCTCCATCCTCCCCTTGTCCTATATTGCTGTAAATATATAAATATGTCAGGTTAAAGGGAAAAGGTTTCCAGGGCTCTTTTCTCCCCTCTGCCCCAAAACCTACCTCCACCCCTCCCCAAAGCCAGCCAGGGCACCTTCTCTGCCTGGGAGGGGTTTCCCTCTCCTGCCCCCACTTCCTCCTGGGCTCCAGTGTCCAGCCAGAGTCGGGGAAGGAACCATCAGTTAATGTTTTTATAACCTTGCCACCTGGAGGGAAGGGACAGTTGGGGGAAGGGCCTGCTTTCTGGGACACTGGCCCTATCCCCCACCCACACTCTGCATTGTGGATATGTGGTGGAGTGGTGGAGTTTGCCTTTATTTCCTTCATTCTGAAATAAAAGGAAAAAGTGTTTCTGGACTTGGCTTGCCTCTGTCTTTGTTGAAGCAGACTGGTGTCCACCCTGAGGTCAAGGACAGCTTCCTGCTAGTGTCTTCCTGGGACCTGGGTCCTCATACTCGGGAAGAAAAGCTAAAAATAGAATGTCAGCTAGACAACAGGTTTTGTTGTCCCGTTTTGTTCTATGTCCTAGGATAATCAAGCTCTTGCCTTGTGCATGCTAGACATACACTCGGCCTACTGAGCTCTTAGCACTCCACTGTTTTGTCTTGTATTTCAAGACAGGGATTTGCTGCATAGCTCTAAGTGACCTGGATCTCAGGGATGATTCTGCTCCCTGTGCCTTCTGGATGCTGAGATTATGATGTGCCAGCCACATCCCCACCCAGCAGATGCATTTGAAATTTCTTTAGATTTCTTGAAACAGGGTCTCACATAGTCTATGCTGGCCTCACACTCAACATGGATGGGAGCATAAACCTGAAGTTTCTGATCTTCCTGCCTCTACCTCTAGAGATGCTGGAGTTACATGTGTTCAATAGCACCCTGTTTTATGACGGTGACCAGCCTAGCCACATGCCCAGCCATAGATGCTAGGGATCACAACCCTGGGCCTCTTGCATTCGAGGTCAGTGCTCTGTCATTCAGCCCCAGGTCCAACAGATTAAGTTAGTGTGTCTCATGCACTATGAGAAGTTATGGGGGAGAGTGGTGGGGCCCACTGCTTATCTGGAATTGAAGTTTAAGTGAGTGCCTTTTGTGTTGTCTGGTAGCCCTGCCCCAAAGAATTTCCCACACTGCCTGTGACTACACATAGCCAGGGAAGGGCAAGTCTTAAAGTCATGGGTCCTCTGTTCTTAGATGTCCCTGGGGAGGATTTCCTTTAGCCTCTTTGTTTTGTTCGGGGAGGTAATTGAGAAATGGTTAAAAGCAAGGTGTGTGTGTGGGAGGTCAGCTCCCCCAAATTTCTGAGAATTTAGGGAACCATGAAGGGAAGGACGGAAGACTTGGGGTGGGGAGAGCCTTCCAGATACCCAATGAGTCACATCTGTTATGTGGAACCTTTTTTCTTTTGAGTTCTAGAAATTTGCTCATCCAGAATACTTGGCTCTGTTCTTGTTTCTTTTTTGTCTTTTGTTTGTTTGTTTGTTTGGTTTGGTTTGGTTTTTGGCCCTGAACTCACTTTATGGGACTAGACCTAGAGACCAAGTGCATATGGTAGGCAGGCAATCATATCAACTAAGCCATAGCCCCAACCAAACCACCGGCTCTTGTTAGATTCCACTCTTACCTGAGTCAAACACTGGGTAGGAATCATGACCCAACTTGTGGCACAATATGGTAGTGGAAAGTAGAGGTTCGGTTTTGTTTTGTTTTTTATTACATTTATTTATTTTGTGACTGGGTGGGTGTGCAGTAGTGGGCATGTGGTATTCAACCCTCCCCTTCCACCCTGTGGAAAGAACCCTAGTGTCACACTCATGTCATATGTTTGGCAACATATGCCTTTACCCACTGAACCATCTCACCAACCCCAAAGTAGGGTTCTACTTTGGGGTATTTCTAGAACATTCCCTTCCCAGGAACAGCTTCACACCTTTCTCCCACCCAGTTCTGGCTTTGGTTAGAGAGTTGGAAACTAGGTGGTGACTGGCGCTTCCCTCACCGCCCCTTGGAGAGGACCAAGCAGGCCCAAGGGGACGGGTGAATAACGGAAAACAAAGTCCTAATAAAATAGTCACTTTTATTTCTTAGCAAAACTATTTCCTCCGTGAGGGGTATTTACAACAGAGAAGGGCAAGAAGTGGGTAAGTTCACAGCGATTTGGAGAAGGGGGAGGCTCCGGGGGCCCCAAGGCTGGGAGACAGACACTTCACAAGATTAATTAGAACTGATTTTCCCGTTTGGGGCCGGGAAGTCTCAAGAGAAACTAAATGGGGCCGAGGCCCCTGGAGGAAGTGGGGGTGTAAGGGGACTCGTACAACACCCACCCGCCTGGGATGGCCCCGGGATCGCCCGTGAGTTTTGGGACTTCTGGACTGCAGACCTGGGGGAAGTCTGAGGTCCTGTCCCGTCAGAGCTCGGGGCGGGGTCACGTGGGGCGGGGCCGGGCGGCAGCCGAGGGGCGGAGCCGGGGCGCATGCAAACACTGAGGGGGAGGAGGAGCGACACGGAGGGGGGGCGTGGTGGCGCGCCCAGCTTGGGGCGGGCGCGCGGGGGCGGGGCCGGGGCGGGTCACGGGCGGCGCAGCAGCACGTGCTCAATGTAATTCTCCAGCTCCTCCTGCTCCTGCATCCGGCGCTCCTCCGCGTCCGCCTCCTCCTGCGCGCGCCTGGCCTGGGCCTCCAGGTCGGGATGGTGGCGCGCAGGTGGCAACGCGTGGTGGAAGTGACGGCGGCGGGAGGATGCGGGTGGCTGCAGTGTCCGCGGCCGAATGTAGTTGGGAAAGGGGTGATAGGGCCCCGGGGGAAACACCTCATCCTCCTCCCGATCCCAGGGTGGGAGCACTTCGTTCCAGTCCGGCAACTCATCCCGGGCCGGGGCGGGAGGTGGGGGCTGCGGGGAACGGACATGAGTGGGGGCTGGAGCGGCCCGGGGGGGCGGCACCGGCTCCGGAGGGGCGTTCTTCTTCCGCTTCCGTTTCTCCTCCACCTCTTCGATGATGCTGACCACGTCGTCGGCAGGCAGGTGGAGTTTGGTGGACAGTTCAATGAGACTGTCGATCGTCTGCGGATCCATTTCCTCGTCGTCGTCGTCTTCTTCCCCGCCCTCCTCTGCCCCTTCAACATCCTTCCGCCGATGGCCTGGCGCCTCCTCCTGGGAGCGCTTGTCCTCGGCTCCGGCTTCCCCGTCCTCCTCCTCGGCGAACAGGAGCGCATTCTGCCGCGCCCTCTCCGCCTCCTCCGCCTCCGCCTCCGCCTCCGCCGCCTCCTCATCCTCTTCCTCCATCTCGTCCTCCCCACCACCGCGTCTCTCCTGCTCCCCCTCCTCCTCCCTCTCGCTCTCCCGCTCTTGCTGCGTCTCCTGCAGCCCGCGACCCCCGAGATCGCGCTGCCGGGCTCCGCCCTGCAGCAGATACTGGAGCAGCAGGTCGGAAGCGAGGTCGGCCAGCCGCTCTTCTTGCGCCGCGGCCTGCCGGGTGGCCTCCGCTTGTCTCCTCCCGGCCTCTACCTGAGCCAGCCCTTGTTGAAGCAGGCGCTCTCCAGCCTCGGAGCCGCCCAAGAGTGAACCCTCGAGCCGGCGCACCTTGGGGAAGGGGGCACCTAGGCTTTGGTACGCCTTGGATAAGGGTGTCAAAGTCTCACCTAAATGTGTTTTAGGGGAGGCCACTCCTTCCCCGAACTGATGGGTTTCGGGAAGGGGACCGCTTTCGGGTAATCGAGCCTGGAATTGCGAAGGGACAGGGGGTGACAGAGGAGCACGCTCCGGGACGCGCGCCTGGAACTCTCCCCAGGAAGCGCGCCATACGCGCTCTGGCCCCGGGCTTTCCAGATTGACTCGGGTCAGCGTGTGCGTGCGGGTTTCCGTCTCTGCTGCGGCCGTCTCTTGCTGGCGCTTAGCATTGCTCGGACTGAAATCTCGAAGTTCCTGGAGCAAGGACGCTAGCGCCTCCAGCTCTTCTGAGCGGTCGTCAGCCTCGGGATCGTTGTCCTGAGTCTGAGGGCGAGGGGGGGCCGCAGCGGGCGCTTGGATTTCTGGTGCCGGGAGGCTATGGGTCTGACTGCGCACGGACTCGGTCAACAGAGCTTCTGCTGCTTCTTCGGGTGTTCCCTGCTGGGAACCTCCTGGGACCGCCGGGGGCGAGGCCGGACGGTCCAGTGCCTGCAACAGTACCGCGGCCAGCGCCCGGGGATCCACGCCCTGGAAGAGCTCTCCCTGGTCCTGAGGCTCGGAATTCCGAGCGGATCGGACCTCTGGGACGCTGTCATCCTTTGGCCGGGACACTGCGTCCTCAGCTACCTGCTCTTTATGCTCAGAGCCGAGGGGAGGAGGATAGGCATCGGGGCGCCCGGGGGGTGCTGCTCCCAACCCCTGGATTAGTAGAAGGAAACAGAAGAGGACGGATGCCTGCAACGTGAGGGTTTTCATGACCAACGGGCTGCCAGAGACTGAAAAATAGAAGAAACCAAAGAAATAGAGGATTCCTGTAAGAATTCCCCGCTTTCTATTTCTGCATTCCCTTCCCCCACCTTTAAGCAGGAAATCCGGGGTTTCCCTCATTTCTCTAACCTTACCCGAAGAGAAAACGTTTATCAGAGAACAAGAAAGATGTGGCGATCTCTGGAGTCGTGCAAATGGAAAATAACGCCCGCAATGCTCGTTCTGGGTACCCAGTGCCTCTTGTCGCCCCCTTCCCTAAGTCATCTCTCAGCCAGCGCCCGCGTACAAGGATAAGCGGGAGGGGGTAATCTGTTCCCTCCCCACAGGACTCCCCGGATGGTGCGTGGGCGACTTCATCAGCGACAGAAAACCAGAGTCCCCCCAATTTACCAAACACCCTCCTGGGGGCACCCCGCTGTGCTCTCAACGCCCTATTCGGAAAGAAAACCTCCCTTCACGCCCACGACTGAAGAGGGTTAGAGGAATGGACATCGAAGTATTTACCAGCCGGTGTCACGACGGCGGAAGGTGGAGAGGAGGTCGGGACAGGGGAAGGTCGGGACCCGTCCGCCTTGGCTCCGTTCGGTGGCTGGAGTGTGAGCGATGGTCGAGGGCTGGCGTTCTAGGAGCTGGGCTTAGCTGGGTCAGCAGCAGCGCTCTCGCTCCGGCTTCAGCACGCTGGACAGCGCCCGCGCCACCGCCTTATAAAGGGGAGCGCGCGGGGTCACGTGGGCTCGCCCCGCCCCATTGACGTCAGTGTTCATTCATGGGGAAGCGGGTGGGTGCCTGGTGGATGGTGGATGTTCTGTGATTGGAGGATGAGCGTCGCTCCCGGCCTGCGCCTGCGCAGTGAGGCCCTCGGTTAGAGGGGCGTGCGCTAGCCGAGCTCCGGGAAATGAATGAATGAATGAATGAATGAAATGTCGATGCGGGCGGGGCAGGGGGCTATGAATGAATGAAGGAGGGACGAGGAGAAAAGGATGAATGAATGAATGGAAGAATGAATGGAAGGGTGGGTACAGAGGAGCCAGAAGGCGGGAGGGTGGGTTACAAAGCAACTTGCGGCTCAGAGCCCGCGTTGATGAGCAGAATAGGATAGGAAGAGGGCACCGCCAGCATCTAACTGGGCGCCAGTAAGAGATCAATACTGGATGGGGGGACGGTAAGGGTTTGAAAGCCGGGGAGGGGGCGGGCTCCCTGCTCAGCCACAGCGTGGTCTATAGGGAGCACGCCCAAGGACGACGTGAACCTGAGAGGAGGGGGTGGATCTGCGGTGCGGGATGCCCGCCCGGGGCTAGGGCAGATGGGTGGATGATGCGGTTTGGCTAATCACCTTGGAAAGGGTCCTAGTCGGAAGAGAAAAGGGGAAGATTGACGATGTATGTGCCTCTGGGTCGTGTCTGTTCACGATCCGTTCGGTCTGGAGAGGGTGGGGAAAAAAAAAGGTGTGTCTGTCCTTCCGGCCAGCGGACTCTGCTGTACATGTTAGGGGTCCCTGATGTGCCCCCTTCAGTCCACCTCTCCCACACCCGTCTGTTTATTTCCCTCTCCCCCACAGCCCCCACCCAAGGACATTTGGAGGGCGAGATCAGACCAGGTGGGGAGGGGGTTGAGCAGGTGGAGAGGGTGACTCAACTCCATTTCTCTCAATTGCTTAAAGGGGAGGGAGATCTGAACGCGACCGGAGGAGGGTGCACTGCAACGTCAGAGATGGACCCTCTCAGCCATCAGACCCTTCGACCGTATCTCCTGCCCGGAGGGGTTGGGGCTGGGGGCTTGAACAGCTAGAGGTTCCGGGAGTGGGGGGCGATGACGCAGAGATTGCGCAGAAAATCTAACAGCCAGCCGGGTCCGGTGAAGGGAGACCAGACGTGGGCGGGGGTGGGATGGGAGGACGGAAATGGGGAGGGGGTAGAGGAGAGGGAAAGGTGGCCCCCGGAGCAGCTACTGCAGGAATGAAAGGGAGGGAGGGAGGCAGGAGGGAGCTGCGGTGCAGGCGGAGAGCAGTGCGGGGGCGTGGGCAGGGAAAGGAGGGTGACAATGACACACACCAGACACACAAGAACTGCGGACACAGGGGTGCTTGTAGGCACACGCAAAGCCCCCTCCCCACACCCTGACTCTCTGGAAACCGGTGTGTGTGTGTGTGTGTGTGTGTGTGTGTGTGTGTGTGTGTGTGTGTGTGTGTAGGGTCTAGAGGTCTCTTGAAGGAGTTAGCCCTACCTTCATCCCATCATGATACTGACCCCCATTCTAAGCCCCTAGCTTGTGCACGAGTGCGGGTGGGGACACACACACACACACACACACACACACACACACACACACACACACACTCACTCACGTGCTTTCTCTCTATAACCAGCGCTGGCTTCTCCCTTCCATCAATGGCTTGGCTTTACCAGAAGAAAAGCCATCAGCTCTGCGGGAGAAAAAGGTGGGGTGAGAGAGGAAAGAGAAGAGATGGGGGCAGGGGGAAGGAAGGAAAAGGACCTGAAGCAGGTGGAAGGAGCAGGCCAAAGGAGAGAAAACAAACAAACTTGAGAGCCAAGGTGACAGTAGACACCCCAAAGAAAGGAGGGAGAAGGCCCCCACCTCTGCAGCAGCATCTGACATCCCCCGTCTTAGAGCCTGCGACTGGGACCCCTCCTTTTCTTCCCCTCCCGTCCCCCTTCATCTCAGTCTGGTCCCCAGGAGCAGTGGGCTGAGGAGGGGGTCAGTCACATTACCTTCCTTAAGGAAGATGAATCAGAAAGCTGGATGGTTCCGACCTGAAAGGGGGGGGGAGCCTTTGGAGAGAGGAGGGAGAGAGACAGAGCTCGCCAAAGAGGGGTGACTGGTGGGATTGAGAGTCTAAATTTGAGATTTCAGGAAAGGAGACAGACACCCAGAGAAACCTCATACCTGTGGGCTTGTATGCAAATGCAAGCACCTTCGTGTGCATGTACATGTGTGTGTGAGTTTCTCTGGATAGAGATTAGAGAGACCCAAGGCGGAGAAGAAAACAGGAATGGGAAGAAGCAAGTGAATCAGGTTGAGACTGGATGGATGTGGTTCCAGTTTAAATGAGTTGGGAGGGGGGCTTCTCTTACCACCTGTGTGATGTTGGTGCATCAGTGTTAATTCTAATCTCTTGGGACTGTCGGCACACACCTGTGCTACTGTTCAGGGTCTTTGAAAGCACCCAGCTCTGGTGTTTGGCTTAGTGCACATGCATCTTTGTACCTTTCTGGGGATCCTCTCCTGTCTGTTGGCATGTGTTCATGCTTACAGGAACTTCCCTGTACCTTTCCTGTCCCTCTCTCTTCTTTCTTCACCTTATAAAACTCAGGGCAATAAAGTTTCATAATAGAAGCCACTTGTCTACAGCCCCCCACCCCAAGCCCTCATCCCAGGTTGTTAGGGGAATTCCCTATTTCTCTACTATCCTCAATTCACCATCCTTACTTATTTGGAATCCCACATAACTGCTCATAAACTCACATCTCAAGACCCTCAGTCATCATAGGGTGGAGATGGGCAAGGTGGGCTCAGATACCAGACAGGTTTGGTGACTTCATTTCATAGGTCCAGACCCCTCCTGCCTTCATGCACTTGGTACTCTATGTCTCTCTGCCTGGTCCCTAGCTCAGCTCACTCACATATCATACGTGCCTCCCCTCCCAGGGGTGATGGATGCTCTTCATTACTTCTCCCTTTGTTGTTATTTTGTTTTGTTGTTTCTAAGGCAGGGTCTCAAGTAGCCTAGGCTGACCACCAACTCACTATATAACTAACTGAAGATGACCTTGAGTGTCTGATCCTGCCTCCCCCTCATAAGTGCTAGGATTACAGATATGATCCTCACTGCCCCGTTTATGCAGTGTTGGGGATTGAACTCAGGGTTTCATGTATGCTGGGCAAGGACTCTCCTGACTGGCTGAGTCCTATCTACCACCCCTTATGACTGCTGCATCTACACAGGAAAAGATCTGGACAAGGGGCAGGTTCCTAGGATGGGGGAGAGGAGGAAGATGGCAAGATAGATAACGACATCGAGTGACAACTGCAAATGGCTAAGATGAGGACAGGGAGGGGACACCCAATATTTGCTCTGAGGTGTGTATATGGACCTGTCTGCCTTGGAATGCATACTTCTCATGTATTCCAGGGTTAGGAGGAGAAGGTGAGGTTCAGCAGAATCATGATCATGGAGTTGAAGGCTGCTTGGAAATCCAGGGATGAGGGCTGGGGAAGGGGGCATTAGGGAGCGTGGGAAAGAAAGAGCAGGGGCTCCGTCGCCCCACCCCCACCCCTGCAGCTCACCCAACCCTCCCTTTCCTGCTCCCCCTCCCCCAACCGGTGACTCACCTCTGCAGCCATTCATTTCGTCAGCCTTGGAGAGGGGAGGAAATAAGCAATGAAAGGGGTACTTTATTAAGAGACAAGGGTCTCTACTTTGAACTAAAAAAAAAAAAAAAAAGTATTAAAGACCCTTGAAAATGGTCCTATTTAGAAACCATTCATGTTTTACCCCCCAAGCCAACCCAAAGCTGGAGAAGTATGGAGAGGAACTTGGAAAAAGGATCAGGGAGGGGGCCAGCAGAGGGTTCTAAATGATACATGGTGGGAAGGGGGATTCTCACTCTAATTTTTAATCCCAAGGTCCCATTCCATTAGACCCCCACCCACCACTTCTGAGTGGGGGAGGGGAGACCCAGCAAGCCGGGGGAGGCCATTGCCGCAAAGATGAGTCACCAAGCAAAGAGAAAAAGAGACAGAGATGGGAGAGACACACACATACAGAGACTGCTATTTGAGAGACCTAGAAAGGGAAACACACCACACACATTTGTGCGTGTGAACACACACACTCACACTCACACACACACAATGAAGGTGGTATTCACAACTAACAAGAGATATTGGATGCTTCCATAATCTTGCTCCAACCCCCTCCAAAATCCACCTGTCCCAGGAGACAACCCGGCCCCACCGAGTTATACTCCGACTCTCAGACACACCCACTTAACAAACACAATGTCACACTTCACTTAGCACAGTCACCCAGACTTAATGCTGAGATTTGCCCTGCCCGGAGTGGCAGCAATTTGCATTGACAGTCCTTAGTCCCTTTTTTTCAGGGTGGTGGGAGAGAGGATTAAAGAAAAAGAAAAACCCCTCATGAAACGTGAGTTCAAAAATTAGGACGCAGTTTCGGGGACTCACAGCCTGCACTATGCACACGCGACAATACACATAAGTCGCCTGCCTCCCCATGCACACATAACCAGTGATATTAAGCATCCTCATAAAAAGAAAAGACACTTGGAGTACCTGTTTCAGAGGATACATCAGGTTTGTTGCCCCGAATACAGCCCACCCAGACACCCCTTGGCTCGTACACATATGTACAGAAACGTAGACACACAAAGACACCCATGGGCGCACTCACACGGACGAGAACCACCTTGCGCTGCCTCGCCCGCGTCCGCACTTGTCCTGGCGCCCCCGTGTGGTAGGATTGAGGATCGCAGTCTCCGCCGCTCTTGGAACAAGGAGGGGGGGCGGTGCCCAGGTTCTTTCCACCTCCTCCTCTCCTCTGTCACGCGCTGCCCACCCAGAAATGGGGAAAGGCAGAACGTCTGGAAAGCACAGTTCAAAGAGCTGGGAGTTAGATGCCTGGATCCTGGGGTGAGAAAGACTAGTCTTGGATGACAGAGTGAACTTAGGAAAGGAACCCAAGAATTTAGGTAGCAAATCAGGGGCGGGGTTGTGGGTGGGGGGACAGAGGCTATGGGCTAGCCCGGGCACAGCCAGGGCTCTTTCTTCTGTTTGGTGGAAGTGGAGGAGCGCAATGGACAGCCTCCTTCCCTGCCCCCTGCCCCAGGAAGTCATTAGCCCAATTGCTACCTGGCTTGGAGATCTTGAATTCAGGCTGATGGGAGGCGTGTGTGTGTGTGTGTGTGTGTGTGTGTGTGTGTGTGTGTGTGTGTGTGTGTGTGTGTGTGTGATCCTTCCCCCATGGACAAAAAATGAAACATACAGAGGAAGGACCAAAGATCTTTCCTTGCCATATGACCATACTGGAAATGACCAGAAAGGTGTCATGGCCAGGTACTCATGCTCTGCAGAGTAGCCATTGCAGAGCAGAGTAGCTGCAATGGCTGAACTGGTAAGAATTGGACAGCAATGGCTGTCCCCTTTTGCATGCATTGAAACCTCCTAGAGCCCTCCACAGCCCACACCTTGGATTCCATCTCCAGCAAACTCTGTACTGGAGGTAACATTTCCCTAGCAACTGTTCCCATGTCCAACAAGAAGTTCAAGCTAATAGCATCACCCAGAGAGAGGTTCTGCGCATGCTCAGGGCTTGGAACACTTAGGTTTATGACTCTAATGAGGCTTCTGGCAACTGAGAGAGACTTAGAAACCACTTGGGTCTTTCTGAGTCTGTTGTCTCCCTCTAGTTAGCGAGGAGACCATGCTCTGTAAACACAACAGTTCTGTTTCATATTTAAGCAGAAAGAGTCCAGGCTGAGGCTGGGGTGCCGTTCAGTTGGTAGAGTGCTTGCCTAGAATGCTGGAACTGAACCCCCTGACTTCCATCCACAGCTCCTGTTGCATAAACTGAGCCTCATCAGGCATGCCTGTGAATCCTGGCACTTGATCGTAAAAGCAGGAGAGTCAGGAGTTCAAAGCCACCCTCAGCTACAGTTACATGTCAAATTCAGGCCTGCCTGGGATTCATGAGATGTTGTCTGTGTGTGTGTGGGGGGGGGGAGCCCACACATTATTTAGAGGAGGGAGACATATCAAGAAATATCATGGGATAATCCTCTACTGCCCTAAGGTTTCCAATCAGAACCACTGATGAGTGTAAGGATTGTGGGTGGAGACGTAAAAAGTAAAACTGTATATAGTTGGATAAATTTTTAGGAACGCCTCCCCCTCCCCCTTGGGAGGACAGGTTTCGAAAACACCTCAGCAGAGATAAGCATAGGAGCCCAAATGAGGAGCATTATAAATACGGTTCATTTACTGAGTCTCGTAGGCACTACAGCAATAGGACACAGGGAGAACTAAATCTTAGAGAGTAAATAAAGTTCGGGTAGGAGGAGAAAAATGGGCAGAGAGAAAGAGGCGGTGCCTACAGAGCAACAGAAGCTCAGGGGGTGGGGGGCACAGCAGCTCTGGGGCTTCAGGGGGGAGTGAGGAGAAGCACAGAAGAATCTCCTGGTAACCAGGGCCTGAGTGCAGCACACACTTCCCCACAGGGGGGGGGGGTATGAGAGAAGCCAGGAAAGGCATTCTTCCATTTGGGACTCTGGAGGGGTCTGCTCTTAGAAGGGCACAGAGTGGGTAGTGGTCTCGAAAGGGGCAAGGGAATTTTGGGGGTGCTTTTAGCAAGATAGGTAAAGTTAGGGGGATAGAAATGAGAGCCTAGGGGGGCTGAAGAGATTGCTTGGGGGTTAAGAGCACTGGCTGCTCTTCCAGAGGACCTGGGTTTGGTCCCTAACACCCACATGGTCGCTCACAGCCACCTGTAACTCCAGTCCCAAAGAATCCATTGCCGTCTTCCGGCCTTCTGGTACTGTGCACAAGTTGCATACGGACATGCATGCAGAGAAAACACCCTTGCACAGAAAATAAAAATACATTTTTTTTAATTAGGAGTAAACGTTTAAAAGAGGAGGGAAGCTGGAGAGATGACTCGGCAGTTAGGAACACTTGTTGTTCTTGCAGAGGACTCAAGTTCAGTTCCCAGCACCCACATGGAGGATCACAGCTATCCATAACTCCAATTTCAAAGGACCCAGTATCTTCTGGCCTCTTCAGGTGCCAGGCACATGTATGGTATATGCAAACAAAACACTCAGACACATGAAACAATGTAAGTCTGAAAAAGAAAGAATTAGAGGTTAGGCCCACAAGATGGCTATTGGACAAAGGAGCTTGTCAGCCTGACAACCTGAATATTTATTTATTTAAGTGTTCAGTTGCTTGTTTATTTATTTTGGTTTTTCGAGTCAGGGTTTCCTCTGTGTAACAGCCTTGGCTGTCCTGGAACTCGCCTGGTAGAGCAGGCTGGCCTAGAGCTCACAGAGAGCTACCCATCTCTGCCTCCCCAGTGCTGGGATTAAAGGCGTGCACCACCACGACCACCACCACGACCATGACCACCACCACCACCACCACCACCACCACCCACCATCACCCACCACCACCTGGGCCACCGCCCAGGAACATTTTGAATTTGATTCTCTGAATCAATATAGCAGAAGGGAAGAACTCCCCCAAACTTCCCTCTGACCTTCATACGCATACCATGCTGTTCTCACACATACACAAAGTAAAACTGTAAAAACAAAAGGTTGGTTTGTTTTAGAATAAGCCTAATTCTGAGGGGGCGGAGCTTGGGGATGGCAGAGGTGGGGCTGGTTTAGGATCTGCAAGAGGGGCGGGGTCTAAAGAGCTTCTTGCTCCTCTCTGGAGGAGAGGCCTTCAATGTCCATCCCTCTAGCAGATACTGTGCAGTGTAACCCTTGACTAACATGTCCACGCCACCAGCTGTGAGCGCAGCTAGGATGCTAAGTAGAGCTGGCGCAGCCTAGGCAGGCGGCTAGTCGCTGCAGGTGCCACAGCTGCTGGCTCTGCACTTGCGCATAGGAGCTGCAGGAAGCGACTCTGGCCTTCTCCACCACGCAGAATGGGGGAGGGGCACAGGCACAGCATTCGCTGTCCTCCTGCGGCTACAGGGCTCTGGTCTTGAATAGTCGCTGTTGGTCACACCTACAGCCCTAACTGGTGGTGGTCGTCCTGCAGAGAGAGCGACAGCAGCAGGACGGCCGTGTCTTAGTTTGCTCTGATATGAAGACGGAGGGCAGTGATGTTGACCGGCTAGTCCAGTGGGATCCTCCACTCAATGAATGGGGCTAAAAGGATGTCCTAAGGGGAGCACTGAGGTGCATGCACCAGAGGCCACAGGACTGGTCCTTCTCAACATCAATCACTCCCTCAGCCTCTTACATTAACCGATGCTCAGGAGGTTTGGCTTAAAGGATGAAAAGTGGAGTAAGTTGGATGAAAGGCTGGGTCCCCTAAAGTAGCAGGGAAGGAGCCACACAGAAGATGGGTGAGTTTGGAGTAAGCCGGCAATAAGGCTATTTGGATCCTTGGATCTCCAAGGGGAGGGCGAAAGCGAGGGAGACGGATCAGAAGACAGAGTGGAAGAGGAGAAAGGGGATGGGAAGGTTCAAATTAGGATATTTTCGGTTCCTAAAGAACTGGCAGGGGCGTCTGGCCAGGGAGCTGGGATGCCAGGCCATCTTCACCAGCTCGGTGCTTAAGAAGTCTTTCTTCAATTGGGATTGGAAGGCAGATGGTTACTCTGTCGAGCCACACCAGCTTGGCCCTCGAAGACTGTCCCTTGACTGGTTGTGAGCAGAAACAGTGTAGGAGCCTAGGTCCCTCCTAGTGCAGCCCCTGCAGGGTCTCCAGACTGGGAGGGGCTCCTGCTGTAGACTCCAGCATGATCTGCGGTTCTAGGCCGATAGGGGGCACCCTCCCAGCCTCCACCCCTGCCATCTCTGTGGGTTCACCTGGCCCACAAGCCACAGACCACACCACTCAGGTGACAGGCCAGAATCAAGGAGGGCAGTATAGCGGGGGACTATAGGGCTGAAGAAGAGGTGTTTGCTAGTACTCCCTCTTCAGTTCCGAGAGCATCTGGGCGCAGACAAATAGCCACGTCCCATATTTCTGGCTTTAGCCCCAAGACTTACCCACATACCCAGCTTGCTATCGGCTTGCTTCCTCTATTAAGTTATCGCAGATATAAATTATTACTTCCTTATTTAACAAATGAATAACTTAGTGTTTCTCAATCTATGGGTCACGACTGCCTTAGGGGTTTCCAACAGCCTTTTCACAGAGGTTGCCAAAGATCATCCGAAAACATGGATGTTTACATTACAATTTATAACAGTAGCAAAATTACAGTTATAAAGTAGCAATCAAGATAATTTTATGATTGGTGGGGTCACCACAACATGAGGAACTGTATTAAAGGTCTAGGCCAGCCCTTAGTCCTGGCTCTCAGTTTCTTGGTTCTCTGTGTCACAGTTCAATCTGCCCCAGAGTTCTGGTCCCCTATGCAGCCTCCCTTCTCTTGCCTCCTCCCCTCCCCTTTTTGTGCTTCTGCCCTGAGATCTTAAAGGGTTCCTAATTTGAGCCTTCCTGCTGCTTCTTCTCCATCTTGCTTTCTGACCCTCCTTTACCTGTTTCTGTCCCCTTAGAGACTTCCCTACTGCCTATTCCGGATTTGTCTGCCTTTTTGTAGGAGTCAAACTACAAACTACTTTCCCATTTGGAATCCTTCCTCCCTCCCTCCCTCCCTCCCTCCCTCCCTCCCTCCCTCCCTCCCTCCCTCCCTCCTTCCTTTCTCCTTCTTTCCTTCCTTCCTTCTCCTCCTTGGCCCTGCCTAGAACTCCCTATGTAGCTAGACCAGGCTGGCCTCAAACTCAGAGATCAGCCTGCCTCTGCCTCCTTGTGCTGGTATCCAAGTTTTTGCCACCACACATCAGGCTCCTCCTCTTCCTCCCCCCTCCCCTTTTCTCCTTCCTGGACCCCTGCTGATCCAGGAAACAAATCCTCCACCACAATCCTCCCCTCCTCCTCTTCTCTCCTTCCTCACATCTCCCATCTAACAGCTCCTTTCCACATCCTTCCTCCTACCCCCAGCTCTGCAGGGTTTGATAGTAGCTTACCTGGCTTACAGAAAACTGGCTGTGAAGAGGTGTTTGGGGGAAATACTGTCCTCTATTTATTTTTTCCAGTGGATTTTACAGGAAGTCAGGGCACTGGATTCCCTGGAACTGGGGTTACAGACAGTTGTGAGCTGCCAGAAGTGGGTGTTGGGAGCAGAACAGGACCTCTGTAAAAGCAGTAAGTGCTCTTCACTGCTCAAGCCAGTGGTTCCCAACCTGTGGGCCCAGACTCCTTTGGGTGTCAAATGACCCTTTCACAGGGGTTGCCTATCAGATTACAATTGATAACAGTAGCAAAAATACAGTTACAAAGTAGCAACAAAATAATTTTATGGTTAGGGGAACCACAACATGAGGAACTGTATTAAAGGGTTGCAGCCTTAGGAAGGTTGAAACCCATGGGCTTAAGACATCTCTCCAGCCCCTGAAAATATTTTTAAAAAGAGTTCCAGCTCTCTTTCGGGTCTTAGTCTTTGTAAGCTGCCTCCAGTTAGTCCAGCCTGGGTGAGGTGAAGCAGCAGCATCTAAGAAAAGCAAAGAGACTAGGCTTAACGTGTGTCTGAGCGCCTCAGGGGCTTCTAAAGTCTACAGGGCTTGACCTGTAGCCAACACAAAGCTCAGCCAGTGGGCATCCTGTCATGGAGGAGGGAAGGATTCTTAAGGCCCTGCCCCCTGAGGACTGATGGCAGTTAATTGTTGCTAGGGGAGGATGGGACAGTTTCTTCAATGAAAAAGCCACCTGCATGTTATCCATGTTCCTGTAAATAACCTTTCAGTTATTCTCTGTAATGAGTCCTGATGAAGCACATTGACACACACACACAAACACACACACACACACACCACATGTTATACATGCATGCCATACACTATACACTACACACACACACACACACACACACACACACACACACACACACACACCCCACACACCCCACAGGTTATACACACATACCATATACTACACACACACACACACACACACACACACACACATACACACACTAACTATACAATATGCACTATACACACACACTCAGACAATTCATGTACACACCACACACTATACACACATGCCATATACTATACACATGCACACCACACCATACACTATACATATATACATCATACACACACACACACACACACACCACATGTTATACATGCATGCCATACACTATACACTATACACTATACACACACACACACACACACACACACACACACACCCCACAGGTTATACATACATACCATATACTACACACACACACACACACACACACACACACACATACACACACTAACTATACAATATGCACTATACACACACTCAGACAATTCATGTACACACCACACACTATACACACATGCCATATACTATACACATGCACACCACACCATACACTATACATATATACATCATATACACACACACACACACACACACACACACACATACACACACACACCACCATAGGCTATACACATATATGCCATACACTATACACATACACACCACACCATATAGTATACACATACACACCATATACATACTAACTACACACACACACACACACACACACACACACAGCCATGAAAATAGACTAATTGGGAAGAGGAAGTGGGTCGGGTGTATGACAGTTTCACTTGTCCACTTGTAACAACCTAAAATCACCTGGAAAGAAAGTCTCAAGGACTATCTAGAGCAGGTTGGCCTGTGGATATGTCTGCATGCAATTGTCTTGATTCATAGCTGGGGAAGACCCAGCCCACTGTGGGCAGCATCATTCTCCAGGCAGGGAACCCTGAACTGTATAAAAAGTGGAGAAATCAAGCTGAAGTCTGAACATGCATGAATTCAGTGCTCTGTGCTCCTGACTAAGGGGGTGATGTAAGCAGTCCCGACACCTTGACGTCTCTGTTGGAATGGGCTGTTACCTGGGATTATGGGCTGAGGCAAACTCTTGCTCTGCTAGATTGTTTTTTGTCACAGCAACATAAACAAACCAGGCAATGGGATAAAGAGAATGATGGGGAGTTAATATGATCAAAATAAGTTAGATACACGTGTAATGAATGGACCATTATTGTATACAAATGATACATGCTAATAGTTTTTTTTTTAATATCCAAGTATAGCAGCACATGCCTTTAATCCCACCACTCAAGAGACAGAGACAGCCAGATCCCTGCGAGTTCAAGGCCAGCCTGGTCTATATAGTGGCTTCCAGGCCATCTAGGACTACATGGTAAGGCAGTTCCAAATAATTAATAAAAATTAACTATCACAAGGTTCAGTTCTCCCACAGGAGACTGGCTCAAGGTGATATTGTAGGCAAAACCAAATCAAATGTTAAATTCTCTGACTCCCAGGTTAGGGGAAGAAGCTGTTTTTGCTTTACCTGAGTCTCTAAATCAAACCTGACAAGAGAAGACAGAACTATAGGGTTGGGTCTCTGTCAGGAGCCAAAGAATCTGGCCAAGCCACACTGATTCAGAGCCGGAAGTGACATTCTTAGGGAATCCGTCCTGCCCTGCCTACACCATACTAACACAGAGACTTGCATGTCTAGAAGCCCCCTGGCCCCTTTATTCAGAAAAATGGAGCTAGTTATTGGCTCCCATTTGTAACTTCAGGGATCAACAAGATGGCTCAGTGCATAAGAGTTCTTGCTGCCAAGTCTGACAATGTGAGTTTGATCCCTGTGATCCACACGGTGAGAAAAGAAAACCATTTACGTTTTTAGATAACCTGAATCAGCCATGCCCTGTTCCCGGAGAAAATTCAAGCTGGCAGGCCCATGGTGACTGCAGCCATTAATAGTCTGGTGTCCCATGGGGCAATGCATGAATGTCCAGGAACTGGCTAATCGAAGACATTAGCCTCATGTTTCCCTTCATTGCTTCCAAGATGGGGAAACTAGTCCAAAGGGTGCTTCTCGGATAAGATTGTTCGGGGTGCAGGTGCGAGAAGTCGGGGAGGCGCGTTCCCAGAGTATCTAAGGAGAGTTTTTCAACTCATCTCTCACCCTACCTTCAGCATTCCCTCTACTTTAATTTGTTACTACACTTTTAAAACAACTCATTTTGTGTCTCTGTGTGTGTTTGTTTATATGTGTGGGTGCAGATGTGCCACAGCTTGTGTGTGGAGGTCAGAGGACAATTTTCAGGAGACTGGTACTCTCCTTCCATCTCGTGGGTGCTGGAAATTAGAGTCAGGTGTCAGGTGGTCAGGCTTGATGAACAAGTGTCTTTACTCACAGAGCCACCTCACAGCCCTGTTCAGATACTTTTTATTACATTTATTAAGTGTGAGTGTGTGTGTGTGTGTGTGTGTGTGTGTGTGTGTGTGTATGTGTGTGTGTGTGTGTATGTGTGTGTGTGTGTGTGTGTGTGTGTGTGTGTGTGTGTGTGTGTGCGCGCGCGCACTCAAAGAACAGATGATCATTTGCTTGAATCATCTTAGCTTCCACTTTTCGGGTTCCAGGACTGAATTCAGGTCATCAGGCTTAGAGGTAAGTCCCTTCACTCACTGAGCCACCTCGACGGCCCTCTGCTTCTGTTTCCAAAGGAAGGGGGCATAAGCAAAGGTTCTAAGGCCCCTGAACCCCAAAGGTGAGTACTGGCAATTGAGGGGAAGCCCAAACCGTAGCATAGTCCTGTGCGTCTTGCTTCACAGTCTGATTATTCTCCAGAGCACTCTCGAAACTGACTCCTTGGAACTAAGTCTCAGGAGGTGTCTGGGAAGACTCATGGGCAACCTCTGGCCTCCTGAGCGTGGTGAGAGTAGTTCAGAGCTTATGGGAGCAAGCCCCAGATAGTGTGCCCCTCCCACCCCATACTTTTATTGTTTGTTTTTTGAGGCAGGGTTTCTCTGTAGCTTTGGAGCCTGTCCTGGAACTCGCTCTGTAGACCAGGATGGCCACAAACTCAGAGATCTGCCTGCCTCTTCCTCCCAAGTGCTGGAATTAAAGGCGTGCACCGCCACCAACACCTGGCCCCTCACCCCCATTTTTATCCTGGCATTCTTATATCATTGGGGTTTTTTTTCTTCTTTGTCTATCTTTTCTTTTTTAAAAGATTTTATTTATTATGCATACAGTGTTCTGCCTGCATGTGTGCCTGCAGGCCAGAAGAGAGCACTAGATCTCATTACAGATGGTTGTGATCCACCATGTGGTTGCTGGGAATTGAACTCAGGACCTTTTGGAAGAGCATTCAGTACTCATAACTTCTGAGCCATCTCTCCGGCCCCTCATTACTCTAATCTCATAAATATGAACAGTGGTTCCAGGTGACAGGATAAACAGAGTCACTGGGCATGCTGCAGAGAATCTCATAAACATGAACAGTGGTTCCAGGTGACGGGATAAACAGAGTCACTGGGCAGGCTGCAGAGCCATGCGTCCCAACCCCACTCCCGTTCCATCACATTCTTCTGAAATATTGATGTCCCTGAGGCTGGTGGCTTCCCTGCACTAGGGAAGGAAAGAGAAGCCAGCTAAGATGAAGAAGTCAGTCATACAAGGAACTCAAAGATAGGAGCACAAATAGGGGACAGCAGACAAAAAGGAGGCACCCACCCCCAATCAGATGACAGCAAAGATGGCTTTTGAGATTCTAATTAAGTTTGGGATGTGGACTACACTTTGACTTCTCCTCCTCCTCCTCCACCTCCTCCTCCTGCTTTTTGACTAGTAATCCACCCCAGGAGCTTGTACATGGTAGACAAACACTCTGCCTCTGATGCATCCTCAGCAGCAGTTTAATAATAGCCCAGACCTTTTGAGAAGCAAGAAAGAAGGCCTTTGACTCAGCAGCCCTGTATTCCAGGGTCCTCTCGAGGCCATGATGCATTATGAGTCACAGCACCATCTAGACTGTTTTCAAAGAGATTTGGCATTATTCTCAGAACACCGTAGGCTGGTGTTTACGGGGTGGGTGTGAACTGTCCTCACAGGCATATGTGTATGAACACTTGGTCTCCAGCAGGTGGCGCTGTTTGGGCAGGTTTGGAGCCCTGCTGTGATGGGGTGTCTGTTACTTTCATAGTTGCTATGATAAGATAACCTGACAAATGTCTACTGGAGGGAAGACTGATTTCTTTTGATTCAGGTACAGTTCCTCATGGTGGCAGCAGCTGGTCACATTGCCTCCATGGTCAGGAAGTAGAGAAGGGTAAATACTGACAATTTGCCTGTCTTCTCCTTTCTATTCAGTCCTGGACCCTAGCCCATGGGATGGCACTACTCACAGTTAGGGTGCATCCTCTCTCCTCATTAAATCCTCTGAACCCTCACAGACATACTCAGAGGTATGTCTCCTAGGTGACTCCAAATCCAATCAATTTGATCGATTATTCCAATAAGTCTCCACCTCCTAACGGTTTTAAAATTTCTCAAACAGCTCCACAGGCTGGTAACCAAGTATTAAAACACATGAGTTCAGCTAGGTGATGGTGGTGTTCACCTTTAATCCCAGTACTTGGGAGGCAGAGGCAGGCAGATCTCTGTGAGTTCGAGGCCAGCCTGGTCTACAAAGCTACACAGAGAAACCCTGTCTCAAAACAAACAAACAAATAAAACACATGTGCTCAAGAGACTCATTTCATATGGAGCCATCATAGATGAAAGTGGGGAGATCAGGAAGTCAATGTCATCTTCAGATACATCAGGTCAGCCTGGGCTGCAGGAGACCCTAACGCAAAGCAAATCATTGGGACTAGAGAGACATCAGTGGTTAAGAGTGTTTGCTGCACAATCTGGAAGGCCAGAGTTCAGCCAGCCCCCATGAAATAATCAGGGAATCATGCAAATGCCTGTAACTCTAGTTCCAAGGGACTTGACAACCTCTTCTGGTCTCTGTGAGTGCACACACATACCTGCACACATGCATGCATACACAAAAAGACACTTATATGCACATACATATAAATAAATAAAAATTTAGAAATCACTGTGGATCTAAGAGTGAGAATATGCCTTCTGTTTATTTTAATGGAGATAGGCTCTTGCTATGAGCGCAGACTTGCCTTGAGATTGTGATCCTCCTGCCGTATCCTCCCAGAGGCTAGGATTATAGACACTCAATATTACACCAGCTCTTGCGTGCTTGAGAGAGTTTTAAAAACATGTGTTGGTACTGGAGAGATGGCTCAGCAGTTAAGAACACTGACTGCTTTTCCAGAGGACTGGGTTTGATTCCTAACACCCACATGGTGGCTCACAACTATCTGCAACTTCAGTTTTAAGGGATCTGATGCCCTCCTCTGGCCTTCATGGACACTGCACATATGTAGTCCCAAGCTATAACTACAGGCAAAACACTCTTACACATAAACAAAATAAAATAATTTCATGCCTTTAGTCCAGGCACTGGGGAGACAGAAGCAGGCAGATCTCTTAGTTCAAGGCCAGCCTGGTCTACACAATGAGTTCCAGGACAGCCAGGGCTACACAGAGAAACCCTGTCTCGCCAGGTGGTGGTGATACACACCTTTAATCCTAGTACTTGGGGGACAGAGGCAGATGGATCTCTGTAACTCTGAAACCAGTCTAGTCTACAAAGTGAGTTCCAGGACAGTCAGGGCTACACAGAAGGAAGCCCCATCTCAAAAACAAAACAAGAAAAAAAGAAAACACACACAGACACACACACACATGCACACGCACATGCACATGCACACAACTTTTAAAACTCCAATCATTTGAAAAATTACATTTGTGGGCTGGAGAAATGGCCCATAGGTTAGGAGCACTGGCTGTTCTTCCAGAGGGCCTGGGTTCAATTCCCAGCATCCACATGGCAGTTCACAGTTGTCTGTAACTCCAGTTCCAGAGCATCTGACACCCTCATGCAGGCCAAACACCAAAGCATGTAAAATAAAAATAAAAAGCAACAAAAAATTATGTTTGCTTAATTATGGATGAGGGGAGCACTGTGTGTACAGCACGCATGTGAAGGTCAGAGAACAACTCTTTAGGAGTTAATCCTCTTCTTCCATCATGGGGGGGGGGTAAGGATGGAGACCAGGCTGTAGGGTTTGGTGGCCCAAGCCTTTACCCACAGAGCCACCATGACAGCTTTAAATCATGTATCTCAGGTTGGCCTCTAGCTCTTCATGTAGCCGAGGACACTTCTCAACACCCAATCTTCCTGTTTCCACTTCCCTAGTTCTGGAATTACAGGCATGAACCATGATTGCATGCTCCATCTAAATTTATGCAATGCTGGAGATAGCATCTAGGGCCTCCTGTCTGTTATGCAAGCAGCCTACACACTGAAGGACACCCCCAGCACCCTTCAGGTGCTCCCTAACCTTCACAATGAGCTCCCTTTTAAGACAAGGGAGGAGGCCAGAGACAAAAGAGTTAAGCAATTGGCCCGTCATCACAGAGCCAAGGACTGCCTAAGAGCCTGACTCAGAAGGGCAGCACTTAGAGGAATGGTCTGGAGGGTGCAGAAGGCGATGGATCGCTGATGTCACGCTCGCTGGTGAATCACGAAGTCTCCCTTTCTACAAAGAAAACCTAATGCCTCGCTTCCAGTAAGGCTAAATGAGATGATGCATGGAAAGGGCTCGGTGCTGTGTTTCTGGCACAGAGGCTCAGGTAATGGGAGGAATTATTATTTAGCCAATTGGAGCAGCCATTCCCCAGCAGAGTTTCATTACAGCCAGTACATCACAATTTAGCCATAACGGAAGCCGCTCTTGTTGAGTCCGTAGGCAGGATTGTCTGATTCTAGGAACACCCTTGGGAGCTTCATGAGTCAGAGAGATAGAAGAACCATCAGCCTTGACCATGAACTCTTTTAGGACAGGGTTGTGTTGGCATGGTCATCCCTGTATCTCTGTGTATTCAGTAGTGGCCATTCTCATCACTGTGAGAGAATGCCTGGCAGAAATTTGGATACTTCTTTGTTTGTTAAGACTGTGTCTCTATATATAGCTTTGGATGTCCTGGAACTCACTATGTAGACCAAATTGGACTTGGACTCACAGAGATCCACCTGCTTCTGCCTCCCAAGTGCTGAGTTAAAGATGTGCACCAGCACACCCAGACAAATTCGGGTTTTTTAAATTGGCAAATTGAGCTGGTAAAATGGTCAGCCGGGGAAGGCACTTGCCACCAAATGGGATGACTCCAGTTGGGTCCCCAGGATCCACATGATGGAAGGACAGAACTGACTCCCACAAGTTGTTTTCTGACCTACAAAATGCACCTCAACATGCATGCACCCACCCCTTACACAGATAAATAAACTGTAATAGAAACTTCAAAACAAAAATGGCATCTTAAGTAGGGTGGGGTAGTGCGATGCACACCTGTAATTCCAGCATTTGGGAGACGGAGGCTCAGGACTTCAAGGCCAGTCTTGGCTAGACAGCAATTTGAGACCATCCTGGGCTATGTGGGGTCCTGTCTCAAAGTGGAAGCAAACAAAACCTGGGGTGTGGGGTGTAGGTCAGGGGTCAGAGTAAATATTTTCTTCTCTCTGTCCTCCTCCCTCCGTCTCTCTCCCTTCAACCCCCCCCCCCACCATGTGTACAAGCACATGTCACATGAACAAATTCTAAGACTCAGCTGTCTGCTTCCATCCTGTGGGCTCTCGGGGACTGAACTCAGGTGTAGACAGGGTTTCTTTCCTGCCAGGTCCCGCTGACCTTCAGTCCCAAGTAAACACACAGAGACTTACATTAATTATAAACTGTTTGGCCAATGACTCTGGCTTCTTATTGGCTAGTTCTCTCTTAATTATTAACCCATTCTATTCATCTATGTATTGTCACATGGTCTTAGCTTACCGGAGGATGCCCAGACCTGTTACTCCTTCAGTGGCTACATGGTGTCTCTCTGGCGGCTCTTCTCTGCCTTCCTCTCCCCAGAATTCTCTTCGTCTGGTAGCCCTGTCTAAACTCCCTGCCTGGCTACTGGCCAATCAGTGTTTTATTCATCAACAAATAAGAGAAACACATATACAGAAGAACATCCCCCATCACTCAGGTAATCAGACTTAGAAGCAACTACCTTTAACCATCTCACCAACCCATTTGGCTTTTTGTTTTCATTTTTCTAGATAGGGTTTCCCTGTGTAGCCCTGGCTGTTCTGGAACTAACTCTAGACTAGGCTGGCCTCAAACTCAGAGATCTACCAGCCTCTGCCTCCTGAGTGCTGGGATTAAAAGCGTGTACCAACACTGCAGGACTTGGCTTTGGTTTTTGAGACAGTGTAGCCTGATTGGCCTGGAACTTGCTATGTAGACATGGATGGTCTTGAACTCACAGAGATTCACCTGCCTCTGACTTAGGGAGTACTGGGATTAAACTTGTTCCCCACCACACCAAACCTTATGCTTACCATCTGTAAAGGCTTGAGTTCAAACCTCAGCCCCACCACCAAGCAAACAAACAAACAAAACAAAACCACAAACCAAACAAAACAAAATAAAAAACCAACAAACAACAAAGAAACAAGGGGTGCTTTCGTTCCGCCAGTCTGCTGTCATAGATTGTCTGGAATCCCTGATGGAAGATTTGTCTTCCTTTACCATAAATGTGCTGAGACATAGCTTCTCAAGGCACAATGAGTGAAGAAATGTTTCCCTTATTTTCAAAATAAGGGCTGGACATGGCTCAATGGTTAAAAGCACTTGCTGCTCTTACAGGGGACCTGAATTTGGTTCTCAGCATCCAGGCGTCAGCTTCACCACCCTTGTCTCTAGGTCCAGGGGACTGGACACCCTCTTCTGGCCTCTGTGAACACCTGTATTCACCCACACACATACGCAAAAATGTAAAATAACCTTTTCAAGTTAATGATTTGCCCCGTGTTCTTTAGTGCAGATCATCACACTTCTTTGTTTGAATACATACACGTGCACACAGGCACACATGATGAGGTCTCACTATGAGCCCTGGTGGGCCTTAAAGTCATGTATCTTCCCGCCTTGGCCTCCCTAGTGCCAGAGTGACCAATGTGTTCCACTTCACCCAGCCCTAGCCATTACTTTTAGATGGGGCCGTGCTTAACATATTGCAATATAATACAGTAAGTGGGGTGTGGGGCATCTTTAAAGAGGGGTCCCGGAGCCACCTGGCAGGTTGCAGGCCTGGCAAGGCCTCTGGAAATGGACTGTGAATTGCACTGAGGTGCTCCCCTCTGGTAGGCAGCTGGTCTAGCGAAGCCCAGGGCCCAGAGGCTTCCTGCTCTGTGAACTCTTCGGGGTATAGCGGCTCATACCTGTAATCTCAGCACTCAGGAAGTTGAGGCAGGTGATTCACACGTTCAAGACTAGTCTGTGCTCCAAAGTGAGAGTGTGTCTTAAAAGCCGAACCCAAACAATCCAAACAAACGGCTGGGTGATACAGGCCGTTTAATCCCAGAACCCTGGAAACAGAGGCAGGTGAATCTCTGCGAGTTTGAGACTAAGTGTGACTGCCCATTGGAGCCTCATGATGAGTTGGAGTGGCCAGGCAGAGGTTTAAACTGGAGGTCAGATTTGCCTTTTGAAAAGAGATCACCCCCTGGTGGCCACTTTGAGGATGGCATGGAGAGAAGGGTCAAGAAGCTGAGCTTGGGACCCTCTAGAGTTAAACTGTGTTCATGTTAGTCTTCTAGACCACAAGAAGAAATCACACTGTGTTGGGGTGTGCTGTTCACCACACGGTGAGGAGGAGATCCACAACAGCCTTGAACTCTAGAAAAGAGAAGGGAAGAGGGAGGAAGGGAGGAGAGGGGAGAGGAGGGGAGGGGATGGAATGCAAATGAGTGGGGAGGAGGGGAAAGGAGGGAAAAGGGGGGGAGACACAGGACAATGTGAGGCATGCCTGTATTCTCAGCACTCAGGAATGCTTGTGAATTCAAGGATAGCTCATGCTGCATATTGAGATCTCACCTTTATATATAGATATATATATATACATATATACATATATACATATATATATATGACAGAATAGCAGAGAGTGGTATAGATCTGGCTGTAGTAGCACTTTCTCACCCGGACTGCCAGCTCTCAAATAACAACACAGAGACTTATTATTAATTATGAAAACTTGGCCTTTAGCTTAGGCTTGTTTCCAACTAGCTCTTACAACTTAAACGAACCTGTTTCTATTAATCTACATTCTGCCATGTGGTTTTTACCTTTTCTCAGTTCAGCACACTCAAATTCCTCCGAATCTACTGGTGAAAATCCCTTTTTCCTTCCCAGCATTCTCTCTCCCCAGAAGTCCTACCCTATCTGAAGGTACAGGCCTTGCCATCTGCATACATAGTCTCTCTCTGTCTCTCTCTGTCTCTCTCTGTCTCTCTCTCTCTCTCTCTCTCTCTCTCTCTCTCTCTCTCTCTCTCTCTCACACACACACACACACACACTCCTCAACAAAATCAGTATCAAGAAGGCTGGAGAGATGGCTCAGTTGGCAGATGCTTGTGTAGCACCCAAAATAACCCTGGATTTCATCCCCAACACAGACAGGAAGATCAGGAATTCAAAGGCATTTTCTCCTTACAGTGAGTTCAGAGATAACCTGGGCTACACCAGACCCTGTTTGTTGTTGTTGTTTGTTTGGTTTGGTTTTTCAAGACAAGGTTTCTCTGTGTAACCCTAGCTGTCCTAGAGCTAGCTCTGTAGACCAGGCTGTCCTTGAACTCACAGACATCAGCCTACCTTTTCCTCTCGAGTGCTGGAATTACAGGCGTGCCCTACCACTGCCTGTCAGACCCTGTCTTAAAAAAAAAAAAAAAAAAAAAAAAAAAAAAAGACAAAAAAGAAACCCTTCACATCTAAAGAGGACCAACATAACTTGTGGGTTTGCCCAAACTTTCACCTGGAGACACAAAAAAATTCTTCCACGAATACATTTTATAGGACAGTGGATGACAGTTGCAATCTGATCACATTCAAACAAATTGGTGTTATTATTATTACTGGAGACAGGATTTCACTCTGTAGCTCAGGCTGTTCTCCTACTTCAAGAAATCCTTCTGTCACAGCATCCCCAGAGATTACAGGCATGAGTCATCATGCCCAGCTGACAAGTCACTCTTGTTTTTAGATCCGGATGCAAAAACACAGGCAGTGAGCAAACCGGTGGAGTTATGACGAAAGGAGGCTGTGGCCACGGGAGGGCTCTTAAGGCATCAAATCTTACCCCTCCTTTCATCCGTATCATGCCCCTTATGATGTCAGTGAACTCCCACTAAGTCTCTTCTTCATCCCCATTTTAAGACCTCCTATCTTCTCTTAATATAATGTTTTTATTAATTTGGGGGGAATTTGATACACATATACAATATATTTCAATTATATAGACTTCTCACTCCTCTCCATCCATCCCCCACCTCATCCCCTCTGAACTTCATCCTTTCTCTTTCTCCTATAACTCAGTGATTCCAATTTATGGTCCCCATATAGTTATAGTTATGGACGGCTCTACTGGAGTAGGTCTACCTACCAGGGTCAACACCCTTAAAGGAATCTGCCTCTCCCTCCTCCAGAAGCCTTCGACTAGCAACAGCTCCTCAGCTCCTCCACCTTCAGTGCTGGTTTGACCTTGTGCAAGCAAACACAGTTGGTGTGAGTTCTTGAGTGCAACCTCCTGTTGTGTCCAGAAGACACCATTTCACTGCAGGCTGCCCTGACCTCGGACTCTTAGCCTTTCTGCTCTGCTCTTCCCAGATGGTCCCTGCATCTAGATGGTGTCCCAGTCGGGCTGAGCACTCGGTGGACGTTTGTTCTCTGCGCTTTGATTAGTCAAGTTCCCACCTGAACCACACAAAGGCGCTGGTCTGATAAGGTCTAGGAGCTGCGCTAATCTATGCGTATGGAGAGACACAAACTTAGAGGGCAGTTTGATAGTGTGTCCAGTTGGCAATGTGACAGTGGTAGGCTCACCCTTGGGGTGGGGTGGAGCTTAATGCTTGCTGTGGGAGGGCGAGACATTCTCTTCAGCAGTGAAACTCACTGGATCCCCAAAACAACGCAAACAAACCAACAAACAAAAAGACATGAAAGTGGAAGACATCAGTCGGAAAGAGGAAGGGAGCGGGACAAGAGAGGCCATGGGTGTGAGTATGGTCAAGTGCATTGTATGCATGCAAGAAAATTTCATACTAAAACCTGATAGATGCTGGGTGTGCTGATATTCCCCTTTAGTCCCAGCACCCAGGAGGCAGGCAGATCTCTGAGGCCAGGAGGGTCTACAGTGAGTTCTAGGACAGCCAGAGCTACACAGAAAAACCCTGTGTCAACCAGACAAACAAAAAACAAAAACCAACCAAACAAACAAACCAAAAATAATAATTGAGATTTTTAGATTCATTTGTTTTATGTGTTTATCTGCATGAATGTGTGTGCCATGTGCTTACCTGCATGTGTTTATCTGCATGAATGTGTGTGCCATGTGCTTACCTGCATGTATTTATCTGCATGAATGTGTATACCATGTGTTTGCCTGCATGTGTTTATCTGCATGAATGTGTGTGCCATGTGCTTACCTGCATGTGTTTATCTGCATGAATGTGTATACCATGTGTTTGCCTGCATGTGTTTATCTGCATGAATGTGTGTGCCATGTGCTTACCTGCATGTGTTTATCTGCATGAATGTGTGTACCATGTGTTTGCCTGCATGTGTGTACCATGTGCTTACCTGCATGTGTTTATCTGCATGAATGTGTGTACCATGTGCTTGCCTGGTGCCTGTGGAGGTCAGAAGAGGACAATGGATTCCTTGGAACTAGAATTATGGGTGGTTGTGAGTCTCCATGTAGGTGTTGGAATTCCAACCTGGGTCCTCTGCAAGTGGTCTTAACTACTGAGCCATCTTTCCAAACCCATGAGACCCACTGTTACGTATAATTAACATATGTTAGTAAAAACTTGAGCAAATATTGTAGTGACTTATTTGAGTCAAAAAACAAACAAAACAAACAAAACAAACAAAACAAAAACAAAACAAAAATCCCAAAAAAACAGCCAAGACTCACTGGAAAGAAATTCAGGGTCAGGGCAGAGACCAAGACTGGGGGAAGGGGGCACTCTGGAGCACCTTAGGATGGGGGTGGCCATGTCTGGACACGCTCACCTGCAGAATTAGCATTTATGAAGGAGTGGAGCATGACATGGTGGAAGTCTCCAGGCCCAGGGCTCAGGGTCTCAGGTCCAGTAGAAGGTGAGGTGGGTGGCAGCAGAGGCGCATGGCCTCCTTGTGACCCACTTGTCTTCAGAGGGTGTGAGGCACTGGGGCACGTGGATGGGGCAGCCCACTGCAGGCAGCGGAAATGTGGGTGAGAGGGCTCTCTTCCTGCAAACAGAAGTGACAGGAGCTCCCCTCCCCGGAGACCTCCACTCACCCACAGTAGCAATGGGCAGGCAAGTGGTACCAGATCCCAGGAGTTGGCTGAGAAAAGACTACGGTCCCAGAAGGTGCAAGGGGAAAATCCCGTGAGTCTCTTGAAGGCAACTTGGCACCGATACTGCCAGAAGTTTTGGTCAAAACCCTTGATTCTGTAGACACCATTCTCCCCAAAGGAATGCACAGGCACGAGGGAGGCCCTGGGAAGGGTGGCCAGAGAGAAGAAAGCCTTGCTGTGGTCTCCTCTTGCCTGTCTCCCAGGCTGCTGGGATATCAGCTCTGCCTCACCACACCCGGCTCCAAGGCATCGTCTTGAGATAGGGCTAAGGGTGTGGCAATACTGCCCAGACAGTGAAGTGCTTGCCGTGGAATGGTGAAGACCGGAGTTTGATTCCCAGGATCTATGTTTTAAAATAAGGGATGCAAGGGATGGGGCTGGAGAGACCTGAATTCGAGTCTCAGCACCCACATGGTATCTTACAACTGTCTCTAACTACAATTGCAGGAGATCCAATGCCCTTTTCTGGTCATCTTGGACACTGCACCCACATAGTGCATGGACAGACATACATACCAGCAAACACACATGCACATAAAATTAAAGACATTTTTGAAAGATGGCTCAGAAGTTAAGAGTATGTGCTGCTTTTATAGAGGACCTGAGTTACCACTGTGTTGAGCAACTCACAGATAGCTGCCTGTAACTCTACAGGGGATGTGATGCCTTCTCATGGCCTCATGTGTGTGTGTGTGTGTGTGTGTGTGTGTGTGTGTGTGTGTGTGTGTGTTATAGATATTTCTCTATCTCCCAGGTAGAATACTCAACTAGCAGGCATGAAGCATGGCTTCCCTTCCCAGCACACATAACCCTGACATGATGGTACACACTTATAGAAATCCCATTACTCAAGAGGTGGAGGCAGGGAGGTCAGAAGTTCCAAGTCATTCTTGGCTACACAGTGAGTTCAAGGACCTCCTGGGCTACCTGGGACCCTGATGCAAAGCAACCTGTGAAGATTCTGTAGCTCCACTCACCCGTGCCTTAGTGCCAGGCACACAAAGCCTTTGCATGTCCTCAGTGTGAGGGGTTGCTTACCTGGTGTCCAATACAAGGATCCCTGGGCACCCCCAATTAGGATGGTCACTGCCTGGCCAAGCCGGGGCTGTGACGGGATGAAATCCAGACTCTGTCTACTCACAGGACATCGCCCTGTGGACAAAAGTGGGCCACTGTCACCACCCTCTCTCTCCCCAGCTCCCTAGCCCTCCTACCTCCACTCTTCCCGATAGAAAGCAAGCCTGGTGTCCTGATCCCTTCAAGTCCTGT
Source organism: Cricetiscus sungorus (assembly GCA_030556225.1). NCBI lineage: Eukaryota > Metazoa > Chordata > Mammalia > Rodentia > Cricetidae > Cricetiscus > Cricetiscus sungorus. Next base: position 13,529,952 of record JANBXA010000044.1, read on the forward strand.
ATCCCCTGAATCCTGTAAAACACACTTGGGGGCCCCTTCTGAGTAGGACCAATGCCCAAGCTGGTTCTCCTCCCAAGGAGGGGTCTGCTGTGTAAGGATCTTGTTAGTTATGGAGGGGATACCTGTAATCCATGGGTACTTCTACCTTTTGTCTGTTACTGTGTTTACTCTGACCAAAAGTGACTTAGGAGAGGAGTTTGTTTCAGCTTCTAGGGTGCAGTCCATCATTGTGGGGAGTCAGGGCATGAAGCAAAAACCACGGAGGAATTCTCCTTACAGACTCATTTGCAGACTCATGCCTCGCTGACTTTCTTATACAGGCCTAGGGGTGGCGCTGCCCACTGTGGGCTGGGTCTTCCTACATCAACTAATGATTGAGACGGGTCTCCCACAGACATAGCCACAGGCCAATGACCTGATCTGGGAATCCCTCAACCAGACTCTTCTCAAATGGCCCTAGGCAGTGTCAAGCTGACACAAGGCTAGGAAAAGGCTCACCACTGAACATGAGGTGTTCTCGATAGACTGGAAGACAGAAGAGTCCTGCCAGGGTGGCTATCCAAGGCCTAACTAAGCCTGGGAAAGAGCTGGGAGAAGGCATTGCTGTCAGTGCAGAAATTACAAAAGATTCCTGTGCCCATGATCCCATGGAGTAGGCACCCAGCACATAGTTCCCGTCAGCCTGCAGCTCTGCAGCTTCCAGTAGCTTTAAGGTGTGTGGGAGACGTGGGGGGGGGGTGGGAAGAGACACAGGAGACAAGGTGAGACTGTTCCGGCCTGTAAAGAGATCACTACTAAGCCTGACAAGCTGAGTTCAGTCCCTGGGACCCACAGGATGGAAGAAAACCTGACTCTGACTGCTACAGGCATGTGCAGACATGCACAAGCCCCTCCCTCAAGCCCCTCCCCCACCCTCCAAATAAGTAAAATGTAAACTTTAAGAAAATTAAATTTAGAAAGCAAATAAAAGGATTTAAAAAAGCAAATAAAAATAACAGAAGAATACAAGAGAACTGCCAGGAAGAATGGCCCTTTATCCCACCAGAGTTCAAAGTTCAAGGTCCTAAGATGGGGCTAAAGGCACAGGGGATCACTCTCAGAAATCACCCCAGACATCCAGTGCTGGCTCCAGCATGGAGGAAGGGGAGTAGGTGGCAGAGAGGAAGGAGACCGACTGTCTTTCGAGAGTTTGGACGTGCACCTTGACAGGGAAATAATCTCTTTGGTGTTTCCAAACTGTCCACTTTCTCATCCACCTGGCGTGCCTTCCACCTGCACACAGAGAGGTGGGGCAGGGATGAAACGCTACCCTGGGGAAACTGTGTCTTCTGGACCAGGGCAGATGGACCAGGCAAGCAAAATGTCCAGAGTTCCGATCCCCAGAACTCATGTAACTGCCAGGTGGACCTAGAAGCCACTGTAATTCCAGCTTCAGAAGGTAGAAACAGCTGGCTAGCCATATCAGTGTGCTCTGGGTTTGATTGAGAGACCCTGCTTCAGTGAACAAGGTGGAAGCTTGATGGAATCAACCTCTGGTCTCCGCAGGCAGCACATGAACCCACACACATTTAAAAAGAAAAAACAAAAACCCACATGTGTGTGCACACACACAGACAACAGAAAAACATATCTCATGACTGGAGACCGATGTCCGAGACTTACCTCGGATGGGTGTGTTCCAGTCCAGGTACAGCCACACCAAATAGAGGAAAGAGAAGGACCAGAGCCGGATAAAAAGGAGGAAGAAAACCAGAAGGGTGCAGAAAAGGCCTGAGTGACAGGGAAAGATGACTCAGCTTTGGTCATGTAGTCAGCCAAAACAATCTGTTCTCTTCCCCCCCACCCCTGCTGAGCAGCCCAGTGGGCTCCTCTGGCCCTTTCCTGGTGCCTGGAGCCCACAAAGGTAATAGCCCAGCCAGATGGCCTCCAATCCCCTTTTCCTAGCTTGCTTGTCTCTGCCCCAATCCTCGAAACTCTCCAACCACTCTTACCCATGAACAGAAAAGTAAGCACATCTTGGTAAGCGCCTATCACTTCAAGCCGTTGCTTCTGAGGTGTTTTCATGGTGGAAGAGGAGAGGGGCTATGTGACAGCAGTCCTGGTGGCCTCCTTTTGTGTCACCAGGACCCCAGGACCCAGGAAACAGAGGATGAAGATTTGGGGGTGTGATCTCACAGGGAGCACTTCACCTCTAGGATGATCAGATGTTGGACCTGGAGCCCCAGAACTTTCTAGGCTTATTCTTGATCTGATCTTTGACCTCCTTGGTCAATGAGTCTGGTAGGTTACTGGGAGGAGCTCAGAGTGCAGAAGAGAGACAGCACTTGCCTCCCTGGTGACAGGCATTAAGGTAGGGAGTAGGCAAGAAGCAGCTGGCCAACCCACCCAGTGACCCTCAGGGCCCCAGACCATGGGTGGAGACTTTGATGTCCAGCACACAGGCCAGGCAGGGCAGGAGGACCCAGACACGCTGGCAGGCAGGCACTGGCAATGCAGTCTGTTTGCAGGTTCCTGGGAGTGGTCAAGGCTACCAGGATCATCGAGGACAATGGGGTCCCCCCTGCCCTACGTCTTATCTCTCCCTCCCCTGAATCTTACAAAACACACAAATGCTTCTTGTCCATCCCCACGTTTAATTTCATCCCCCAGCCCCACCCCCTGCAGTCAGGAAGGCCAGGACACCGGGACTAGGTGAGAACAAGGCGTTGATCCGCAGGGACACCATATCGTGTCTTGTATTCCTCAAACAGCTGTATGAGTCGCTCTACATACAACTCGTGCAACTGATCCACCTGATCCCGGGAGGGCCTGGGGCTTCGCTGGACTGGAATCGGGGCACCCACTGTGGAAGGACAAGGAGGGGAGAAAGGCTGACCGTTAAGATGTCCCTAAATCTCCACTAACAGGGGGTCAGGCTGGACAGCTTGGAGGATGAGTGCCAGACTCGTGGACCTCAGAGCTAGGACGTCAGACTTTAGGGGAACACTCCCCCTCCTGGGAGAGCATGGGAGAGATACATGACTCACCCACAGTGTGGATGGGCACACGGAAGGGTATCAGGAGACCCAGGCGACCGTGAAAGAGAGGAAAGGCCACACTCAGCATCGCCTGAAGAGCTTCCTGCACCCTGCGCACCCAGGAGCCTGGCGGGTTGGGATACTGATGGAAGAGTTCATTCTCTCCAAAAGAGAAGACAGGCACAAGAGAGACCCTGGAGGGGCAGGAAGAGACACGCATTAAGCGACTGGAGCCTGAAGGTACGGGGCTCCACACTCCTCTCGTGCAGGGCGGCTCGGGTGAATCTACCCCTGCCGCCACCTGCTCACTTCTCACCCGTGTTCCAGTGACAATTTAATGAATCCTTTCTGATTCCGGAGGCGCAAACTCACTGTTCCAGGCTTTGCCTCCAAAGCCTCCAGGGGGCCTCCCACAGCTAGGACAGCCACCTGGCCACCTTCCGGGTGGGACAAGAGATAGGAAGCGCTAGCCTTGTCCGAAGAGACTAAACCTGTGTGGGGAGGACAAAGGATGGGATAGAAGCATGCTACCAAGAGAGAGGCGATCACAGGCGCCCCCACCCCAAGATCAGAAAAGTTTCCAGCGCCAGGGGATCTTGAGAAGGGGCTTCCTTACCACTGGTCATGATGTAATCTCGGAAGAGAGGCACTTGGAACCAGCATGGCAGCATGAGCAGATGTGACTTGAGGCCCGGAAAGAGGCGAGAGAAGCCCGTGGCTTCGGTACAGAAGTTACTGAAGGCCCCAACAACCAGGACCCCGTGAGGATGGAAACCAAAAAGGTAGTTTTGAGATGGATCCAGCTCGGCCGTTTTAACCAGCTGGAGAACAAAGGTTGTGGATGTCAGGTTTCCCAGCGAGGAACAGCTTTGGAGGTGGGAGAGGGGAAGCCACATTTGTCTATTTTGAGAAACCCCACCCACCCACCCATCAACACAGCCCACTTTCTGGGACTCTCACCGTGATGGGGAAGTAGTCTCGGAAATACCTCCAGACTGCCCAGTTCCGAACCCAGGCAGAACGGCGACCCCCCATCCTGGGTGTGTGTCTATCTCTATAGAGCCAGGCCAGGTAGAGGACCACCAGGATCCAGGCCCGGCCTAAGAAGGCTAGGACCAATACCACCAGGCAGAGCAAGGCTGAAGGTCAAGATAGAGAGGCATGCTAAAAACCAAGGTGTTAGAGCTGGCAAGAGATAGTAAAGGTATTGCTGCCAAGCTTGATGACCTGAGTTCGATCCCCCTTCCTATATAATGAAATGACAGACACGATTACTTCAAGCTGCCCTCTGTTCTGCACTTATTTTCTGTGGCATGGACATGCCACCCCACAACTAAATATATATAATAACATTATTTTTAAAAAGAACCCGGATATTTAAACCCTTTCCTCCCCTCTGACCCACTCTCCCAGTCCTGGGAGAGTATTGAAGCTCCAGGCTCCTTCTAGGACCCCAGAAATTCCTACGCTGTCTCCTTGGGATCATGGACAAGGAGAGTTACCACCAGCCAGGTTTGTCTGACTCCAGGGCCTTTGGGGACTCACCGAGTCCCAAGAATGAAAAGACCCACTGAAACACAGCAAACACTTGAAGACTCCGGTGCAGGGGACTGGACGAGACCTCCATGTCTGAGAGGGGAAATGCACAGGGACAGCCTATGTACACACATCCTCTATAACTCAGTCCTCTGACTTTGACCCCTGGGCCTGAGCCCACCCCCACTTCTGCCCCCCTGCTCTGACCTACACATTGAGCCACGTGTACAGTGAACTGTGACCCCTAGGGGCAACGCAAAGCTCTCTCCCCTGAGCTTGTAGGAGCTGACCAATAGCATGAAGTGGGAATAACTCAGGGCGTGGCCAGGAGCCGAGGGCAAGGTGTTTGAACCGCTAGGGCTGAGGTAGAGATCTGACATGTACTGGGAAGGCCCTGTGGACTTTCACAAGAACAAGTTTGAAAATTCCATAGTCACTGTCTGGGCCTAATTAAGCTCAAATTCCCAAGGCTAAACTGGCAGTGGTGGTGCACACCTTTAATCTCAGCACTTGGGAGGCAGAGGCAGGCAGATCTCAGTGAGTTCAAGACCAGCGTGGTCTACAGAGTGAGTTCTAGGACAGCCAGGACTCTTACACAGAGAAACCCTGTCTCGAAAGATAAACAAACGAAAGTTCCCAAAGCTACACGCATCAAGAGCGGCTATGGGGTCTGCCGGCAGTTTTAGTGCCCAGCTGTTGGAGCTAGTGTCTCCAGGCACAGCAAACCTTACCATCCTGAAGTCAGAGCAGTTGGGGCAATGCACACAGGACCTACACACAATCTGGCTTAATAACTATCATTCAGAGAAAGTGGGTGGGGACAGAGAATCTGGAGAGCTGGCTGGGCAGTAAGAGCTCTTACTGAACTGGGCCGGGGAAGCACACCTTTAATCTCAGCAGTTGGGAGACAGAGGCAGGCAGATCACTGTGAGTTTGAGGCTAGCAGAGCTAGGATAGTCAAGGCTACACAAAGACACACACACACACACACACACACACAAAGCGGGGCATGGAAGCTTACTGTATCCCAGCACTGGGGAGGTGAAGACAAGTGGCCCAGGCAATGGCTGAGTTCCAGGCCAATGAGAGAGACCCTGTCTCAAAAACAAGGTGGACAGTATCTCCAAATGACAACTAAAGCTGGCCCCCACCCCCACCCCACCCCCACCCAGGACCTGGGGAAAGAGTCACCATCAGACTGTCGCCTGCCTTTCTGGCCTCTCACTCTGCCTCCCTCACTCAGTTCCTGTCCCAGCTCCGTGTGGTCTTGAGCGAGGTGACACAGTGTACCTGGGGGTGGAAGATTAACTCAGGGGACACTTCAGGAACTGCTTTCACGGCTCACGGCTCACTAAACCAGACTTGGATGGGAGAATTTGTCTTTTGTTGTCCCTTTCCCTCCTGTACCCCCCTCCTCCTCCCCCGTTTGAGACGCCATCTCACAATTCCAGGCTGACACGGACCACGTAGCCAAGAATGACCTTGACCTCCTGCTTAGGATTACAGGTGTCTCCCCTCACTCGTGGTTTAGTGCTGCGCTGGGCATAGACCCCAGACTCCAAAAATGCTGTGTGTGGTGGTTTGAAAGGAAATGACAGCCAAGTATCGTGGCAAATTCCCTTAATCCCAGTACCAGGGAGGCAGAGGCAGGCAGTGCAAGGACAGCCAGGAACCCTCTCTCTACAAAGCAAAACAAAAATTAAAAAAGAAAACAGAAAATGCCCCTCAAAGGGAGTGGTACTATTAGGATTGGTGGCCTTGTTGGGATAGGTGTGGTCTTGTTAGAGGAATTGTGTCACTGTGGAGGCGGGCTTTGAGGTCTCATACAATACTCAAGCCACGTCCACTTCCGGTTGACTGCAAGATGTAGGATTCTTCGGCCACTTCTCAGCACCATACCTGCCTGCATGCCACCATGTCCCACCAGGATGATAATGGACTGAACCTCTGAACATATAAGCCACATTATTCCTTGGCTCGGCATGGTAGCTCACACCTTTAATCCCAGCACTTGGGAGGCAGAGGCAGACATCTCTGTGAATTCAAGGCCAGCCTGGTCTACAAAGTGAGTTCTAGGACAGGCTGGGCTGTTACCTTCATATGTGGCCTCTTCTTCTTCTTCCTCCTCCTCCTTCTTCTTTTTCTCTTCTTCCTCCCCCTTCTTCTTTTTTTCTTAGACAGGATTTCTCTGTGTAGCCCTGACTGTCCTGGAACTAGCTCTGTAGACCAGGCTGGCATCAAACTCAGAGCCACCTGCCTCTGCCCCCCAAGTGCTAGGACTAAAGGTGTGCAGCACTACCACCCACCCAGCTTGTTTTTGGGTGGAGTTGTGGAGGAGCACATACCCTGGTGTGCTATATAGTCAAAGGGGCACTTGGGGCAGTTTCTTCCCTTCTCCCACCATGCGGGCTGGAGGGACTGAACTCGGATTTGACAGCAGCAAATGCCTGTACCCAACACTGAAGGAAGTCAGGACAGGAACTCAAACTGGGCAGGAACCTGGAGGCAGGAGCCGATACAGAGGCCAGGGAGGGGTGCTGCTTACTGGCTTGCTCAACATGGCTTACTCAGCCTGCTTTCTTATAGAACCTAGGACCACCAGCTCAGAGATGGTAGCACCCACAATGGGCTGGGCCCTCCCCCACCAATCACTAATTAGGAAAATGCCTTACAGCTGGATCTAATGGAGGCATTTTCTCCCTTTCACATACCTTGAGTTTGTATCAAATTGGGCATCAATTAGCAATCACACAGTAGAAAACATTCCCACAAGTTACACACACACAAATAAATAAAAGGGGCCCAGGACTGGAGAGATGGTTCAGAGGCTAAGAGTACTTGCTGGACCAGAGTGTGGTTCACAGCACTCAAGTCAGATGGCTCTCAATCCTGTGACTCCAGTTCCAGGGGGATATGATACCATCTTCTGGCCCCTGTGGACACCTCTGCTCATGTATATATATACCCAGACTCACGCACACATAATTTATTTAAAAACTAAGAATAAAGGAGAGGGGATGTAGCTCAGTTGGTAGAATACTTGCCACCATGCAGGACTGTGGGTTTGATCCCCAGCACTGCATAAATTGGACATGGTGGTGCACAACTGTATTATTCCCTATAGTGAAGTGAGTTAGAGGCCAGCCTGAGCTACACGAGACCCTGACTTTATATATATGACTCAGGAACTCAACAGTTACAAACATCCTTTTATTGTGAGTGAGGCTGAGGAAGCTCAATAATTTATCAGGCAGGGAACCCTCAGAAGTCCACTCCTGTCAGGCAGCAGTGGCACACGCCTTTAATCACAGCACTTGGGAGGCAGAGGCAGGCAGGTCTCTGTGAGTTTGAGGCCAGCCTGGTCTACAAAGCAAGTTCCAGGATAGTCAGGGCTACACAGAAAAACCCTGTCTCGGGGGAAAAAACGTCCAGTCCCCCTGAGTCCATGGGGTCAGTGAGAAGGTGGCACACCCCAGGGACCTCCTGAGAGCGATGTTGGGGGCAGAACATTCAGTGCGAGGCACACTCGGGAAACGAGAAGAGCCCGATGCTCTCTCTCTGAGAATGGTATCCCCAGTTGCCCAATAAGGCACAATGGCAGAGAAGGTTTGGCAGACTGGTTGAGTGTCAGGGGTCAACAAAGGACACCATGATGTATCGCGTGCCCCGGGTGGTAGGCAGCCCCTCGTGGTAGTGCGTGAGGCGACCAGGGTGCAGGAGAGCCCAGCCCTTCCGAGGGGATGAGATTCTGCAGTCATAGCGAAGGAAGCGGCAGCCACCTCCCTGGAGAGACGAGAGAGAACATAATAAAAGTGAGGTTAGCAGACATGCAGGTATAGGGGCAGGGGGAAGACAGGCCTGGGAGAGATGCCAGTCAAACGGGCTGCTGAGGCAGGCGTGAGGCTACTTGGTGGAATTTAGAGCCATCATAGGAACAAACTTCTGGGAATATATGGGGGAAGTTTCTAGAACAGGTTAAAGAGGGATGAGGGAGACCCACCCTGGTGAGGATGGCGCCATCTCATTGGCTGCCATCTAGGACTGAAAAAAGGAGAAGTAAGGATGGCTCAGCAGTTAAGAACACTGCTTGATTTTTCAGAGGGGGTGGAGCACAGCACTCAATTCCCAGCACCCACGTGGCAGCTCACAGCTGTCTGTAACTCCAGTTCAGGGGATCTGGCATCCTCACACAGACATACATGCAGGAAAAAAAAAAAAAAAAAAAAAAAAAAAAGCATATAAAATTAAAATAATAAAAAAATAAAAGGAAGGAGAAACTGAGCTGGGCACCAGGCTTCACCTCTTTGCTTCCTGACTGTGGATACAACATAACTAGTGCCGCCCCTCCTGCTGCTGCCGTCATGTCTTCCCACCATGATGGACTGTACTCCCAGAATGTGAGCCCAAACAGACCCTTCCTTCCTTCCATTGCTTTTCCATTGCTTTTCCCGAGAAACGGAATGTTGTGGCAGTAACAGAAAAGTAACCAATACAGACACAGGGAACTAGAAGCAGGGAAGCAGTTGTGCTGGCTGGGTGTATGTCAATTTGACACAAGCTGGCATTATCAGGGACGAGGGCGTGTCTCAAGGAAGGAGATACCTCCATCACACTAGCCTGTAGGCAAGCCAGTGGGGCATTTTCTTGACTGATGATTAAAAGGGGAAGGCCCAGCCCACTGTGGACGCGCCATCTCTGGGCTATTGGTACTGGGTTCTATAACAAGGCAGGCTGAGCAAGCCATGAAGAACAAGCCAGCTCAAAGCACCCCTCCATGGCCTCTGCATCAGCTCCTGCCTCCCCTGAGTAACTGCCTTGGCTTCCCTCCATGATGGACTGTGAGTAGTCGAGCCAAGAGGTGACACAAAACACTGAGAAATGTGAGGCCCAGCTAGAGGCTAGGAAAGGAGCTGAGACAAGGTTGCAAGGTGAAGTGTGTGTCCTGAGACAGGGACCCCAGCCTCACCTCATAATCCACGCCCTTGTGATTGAGGGCGACATTGAGGGTGAAGGTGGACGAGTCATGGTGTGGCCGAAGTGAGGGTTGCTCATCTGGCCGGTAGCGGACCACGAAGTTCATCACTGCCCGCGTCTGTGGTGACATGAGGTGGAAGCTATAGGAAGGGCAAGGCAAGCCACGGCTCTTCCTTTTCTCATATTGTCTTTTTGGGGAGTGGAGAGGAGAATTCAGTTTTTTGAGACAAGGTCTCACTAAGTAGCCCTGGCTGTCCTGGAACTCACTATGTAGACCAGGATGGCCTCAAACTCAGATCTGCCTGACTCTGCCTCCTGAGTGCTGGATTTAAAGGCGTGAACCATCACACCTGGCTACTTTGTCTATTTTTTGAGATAGGGTCTCTCTATGTAACTCCATCTGGCCTGGAACTTGCTATATGAGCCAGGCTGGCCTCAAACTCACAGAGGTCTTCCTGCGTCTGCCTCTTCCATGGTAGGATCATAGGCGGGTTCCTCCCCAGCACTGGGCGTACAGACATGTCCAGCTTTTTACATGGGTGCTGATGACATGAACTCAGGCCATCATACTTACACGACCAACACTTCACTGACAAGCCATCTCCCATTTTTTGAGACAAGGTGTCATGTAGCCCAGACTGGCCTCAAACTTACTCTGTAGCTACAGATGATCTGAACTTCTGATCCTCCTGCTGCTTCCTCTGTGCTGGGACTACAGACCTGTGCTATTATCCTACCTCCAGTTTACACAGGGCTGTAGATGGAAGCAGGGCTTTGTGCATGCTGAGCAAGCATCTAACTGACCCACATCGCCAGCCCTTCCTTCCTGTTTTAAGACAGGGCTTCACTGTGCAGCTCATGCTCTCCTCAACCTCTTGATCTTCGTGCCTCAGTTTCTCAAGTGCTGAGGTTACAGGTGTAGCATCCCGGCCAGTGATTCTTCTAAAGGTACAGCAGCCTAAGTAGAAGACCAAACTTCTTCCCAAACCCATCTCAATCCCAAGCCCCAAGTCTATGGAGCCTTAGATGCTACAGGGACTGGGGGCAGGAGGGTCCATGTGGCATCGAAATTCCGAGACTGGGGTACAAGAAGGGGGAGACATCAGTGGTTGTGATATCTATCCTACCTTGGTGTGGTAGCCAGGGAACAGGTACTCAGTCATGGGCCCCACATATGTCCTCAGCAGCTGAAGCCACTGGTCTTCGTACCCCACCTGCTTCATGTGGATATCCACAGTGGGAACATTCTCGTATCCTCCAGCCAATCTGGAATCCTATAGACAACAGACACTGAGCCACCCACATCCCTGGGCTAGCCCATTCTTCCTCAGGGACAGTATCAGCTTCTTCTTGTTGGTTCCAGTCTTTTTGTTTATTTTTCCAGATAGGGTTTCTCTGTGTAGCTCTGGCTGTCCTGGAACTTGCTCTGTAGACCAGGCTGAGAGATCTGCCTGCCTCTGCCTCCCAAGTGCTAGGATTAAAGGTGTGAGCCACCACCACCCAGCCTGAGTCTTAATACCTCTCTCTGTCTCTGCCACCTAAAAGCAGCTTTCTTTTCCATTTGTCAGCAAGATCACTGCTGCTGGACTGCTGTCCACTCTCCTACCAATCACCCTGACCTTCCCACATTACCTGGCCATGCTTCTAACACCCATAGCCTGTAAGGTAAGCCCCCTCTGTGTAAAACCTAACCGTGCCTATCAACTTGATCACCTAGAAGACAAGCCTCTGGGCATATTGGGGGATCGTTTGGGTTAGGTTAACAGAGATGGGAAGAACTGACGCCATCCCATGTGCCAGGGTCCTGGCCTGAATGACAGAGACCACGAGATGAGCACCAGCGCTCATCTCTTTCTGCTCCCCAACTACAGATACCATGTGACCAGATGCCTCCCTCTCCTGCCCCTCCCTTTCCTGGCCCCTCCCTCTCCTGCTGCCACACCTCCTTGCCATGATGGAAATGTACCCACAGACTGTGAGCTGTAATAAACCCTTCCTTCAAGTTGCTTTTGTCAAATATTTTGTCACAGCAGCAAGACAAATAACTAACATACCCAGAATGAGCCCATCCCTGTGATTCCCCTCCACACCCCTATCCCACTGTCCCTCACCTCATGCCGGCCTCCAGACCACTGGCCATAGTGCTCCATCTCCTCCACCAGCTCATCGCACATCTGCTCTGTCAGCAGTGGGAACCAGTACACATCTGGGCATGGCTAGGGACAGAGCAGGGCAACACAGGACAAGGCAAGGTGAATTCAGGGAAGAGGAGCCAGGGGTGGGACAGGCAAAAGGACAGGGAGGGGAGAATACAGGAGAGGACCTATGAAAAGGCAACCTGAGCTCTCTAAGCAACTGCGGGGGAGAGATGGTCAGTGAGGAGCCCTGTGCAGAAAAGGGCAGGAATAAGACGCCTAGAGACCCAGTATCTACAACGATCCTGTTCTTATTTATTTATTTATTTATTTATTTATTTATTTATTTATTTATTTATTTATTTATTTATTTATGAGACAGGGTCTTATGTAGCCCAGGCTGGCCTCAAACTCACTATGTGGCTGAGGCTGGCCTTGAACTTCTGATCCTCCTGCTTCCACCTCCCAAGTGCTGAGGTGACATGCATGCAAGCACCGTGCTCAGTACCATATACAGTGCTGGGGATTGAGTCTAGGGCTTTGTGAATGCTAGGCAAGTGTTCCACCAAGTGAGCCACATCCCCAGCCCATTTATTTAGTTTTAGACAAGGTCTTACTATGTAATCCAGGAAGGTCTTGAATTTGCTATGTGTCTGAGGCTGGCCTTCAACTCCTAACCCTCCACTACTTGAAATCTGGGAGTATAGGCACGCACCATGCCTCTGTTTGTTTTCATGTGACTGTGTGCACACCTGTGTAAGGGTGTGTGCACTCGAATGTGTGTGTGTGAAGGTCTGAGTTTGACATCAGGAACAGCTTGATTTTTCTTGCTCCTTCTCCACTGAGGCAGGATCTCCTAATCAAACCCAGAGCTTACTGATGCAGCCAATCTGGCTAGCCAGCTTGCTGAGGATCCTTGGTATCAGCCTTCTAAGGCTGGGTGTACAGGTGAGCCACCATGCTAGCATTTACTTGTGTTCTGGAGAGCTGAACTAGGTCCTCGTGCTTATGTGTTAAATGCTTAACCATGGAGTCATCTCCTCTGCCCAATTTGGGCTTCTGAGACTTGGTCTTGCCACCTGACTGGCAAGTATGGTATGACTGGCAAGTGGCTGGTATGGCACTCACTATGTAGCCCAGGCTAGCCTGGAACTCTCTGTCCTTCTACATAAGCTTCCAGACCTCTAGGATTATAGGCTTCTAACACTTAGTGTGGCTGTCAGCCTCACTCTTGCTCAGACAGCAAACCCTCAGTCCCTGGGAACTCAGTTTGGACCCCACCCATCCCAGCAGTGGGTGCCTTACACGGCTCACCTGCTCCACTAATCCTTCCCCATCCAGGGCTCGGCTGTAGTTCTCATGAATGTACTGTTCTTTCCAGTCCTGCAGGAGAGTTGCAGCATTTGAGTGGAGCCTTCTTTACTCCCACCACTGGGTCACACCCCACCCCATGGTGGACAATGGAGGGGCCCTATCGGGTCAAAGGGCCCTTCTTACCACAGGGTTGTCAAAGATCTGCCAGAGGTCTGGGTGTAAGTGGTCAGTGTCATAGCGAGAAGTAGCTAGCAGCCGGCCAAACTCATGCTGATTGCTGAGGTGGAGGAAGATGCCCTGGAGTGGGGTAAAGGGTGGGCATGTGTGAGGAGGACAACAGGAAGCTGTCGACACAGCATCAAGTCCCCGGACTTGGCAACCCATGCCAACCACCCCACTCACCTTGTCCCGTAGGCTCTTACAGAAAGCCATATCTGGGTCGGTGTCACTGCCAGAGAATACCTCCTTCTGGGGCAGCTCCGTCCTCAGGGTCTCCCCACGGATCACATACGCCTGGGATATGTAGGGCACATTCCACACTCCCCTGCAGTTATCAGGTATGATCAGCCAGATGGACAACCCCTCAGATTACGATTTGTTCATCGTAGAAGCTCCTTCCCTCAGGGTACCCCAGAATCACGAGCCTGAAGCCATACATTACTGAGGTAACATAACCACCCAATCTGTTACCAGTCCCTCCCTACTCATGGCTGTGGCCTGATGACCACATAGGATGCTGTGGAGTGGGGACCCAGGGAAGGCTCTGGAGCCTGCATAGTACACATGGGCGGGACTCACACTCGCTTCCGCTGGACCAATTCCACGTAGTCTTCAGAGCGGGCATAGTACTCATCGGGGCTCAGGGCACCCCAGAAGTTGGACCAGAGCTTGCCATGGCGGGAAAGCATGGGGGCTATTACCTTCCTGTGGATGAAACGGCAGAGGGAATTGAACAAGAGGAGACAGGACGATGTCCCACACAGGGAAGGTGTGGCGCTCCTAGGCCCTCCTGGGCTCCATGGATGCGTGGGGTTGATCACCTGTTTTGTTCAATCAAGATGCGCAAGGTCTCCGGGTTGGTCAGGACAGCATCCGCATCCAGGCTGAAGTAGAACTCACACTCGGGGTCCTGCCGACAGCTATCCCTGGAGGAGAAGACCCACAAATGGAAAGATGAGCCCAAATGGGGAATGGAGGCAGGGAATAGGGATACAGGACAAGTGGGGCACTCCCAGCTCTGAGAAGAGGACAAGAGTCAGCATCTCCTTCCCCAGGGGCTCCACGGTCAGTGACATGAGGGAGATCCACTCACATGGCCATGTCCCTGGCCTCCCCTGGGCTCAGTGCTTCCTCTGGCCCTACTAGCTTTGCAGCTGAGAAGTGGTCCTGGAGCCGTGGCCAGGCATCTGCAATGTGAGGCTCATGGTACACCTCCTGAGGAAGGGATAGGCAGAGAGGTGGTACCCGAGGGATACCCGGGGAGGACAGATGGGAAGAGGGGTAGGATGTGGCGAGGCAGGGAGTGGGTGTCCCCACATCTCACATTGTTATGAAGGAAAAGAGAGATCCTGTCTCGGGGGTAATCCAGGAACAGTAGGCGCTGCAGGAATCGAGGCAGGAAGGGGGTAGGCTGCTCCACAAACACGGCCAGAAGCACCCGGGGGAGAGGCTGGGAACACCACAGGACAAGGGTCACAGAAGCCCAGGCCTCTCTCTGCCCCACTGCCCAGTTAAGATGCCCAGGAGCTCAGCAACCGAGGCTGCCCAGCATCATAGCTCTTCTCACCTGCCCCTCTGGGAGTGTCCTCTGGTTCTGGTTGCAGAATCCACAGCCTCCCTGGGGAGTCCAGCCATTGGGGACATAGTTCCCCAGGTAGTTGAGCTGGAGCTGTTGGGACAGGGGGTGTGTAGCTAAAGTAGAGGCGTCTGGGGACAGGTGGGAGGCAATCTGGGCTCAGTACAGGGAGAAGGTGAAGAGGCTGCTCTCTCTGTATTGTGTCACCAGCACCTCTTCTACTGGGACTGGAGCAGACCAAATGGTCCAGGAGGGATGGGGTACTCAGGGCTTGAGACGAGCACGGGGCACCTTGGTGGGACCATTTCCATGGACCACAACAGGAAGAGTGTCATAGGCCACATTTCGGATGCGCACACGGTTCTGGTCGAACTTTAAGACCACTTCATCTGGGGGAGAAAAAGGAAGGCTTTCAAGAGTCCCTTTAATTGGGAACCACAAAACAGTAGGTTATTTAAAGAGAGGTGGGGGCAGGGGTCCCAGTTCCTCTTGTGGACTGAGCTGTGTGAAGACCCAAAGGTGCCCGAGCTATGGCTCAGTCAGGGCAGTGCTCTTTGCTTCTGCTGCTGTTGTGAGCTAAAATTTTGTTATAGAAACATTCATATTTTTTTTTTTAAGTTATCATATAGTGTTTGACTGGGGCTAGTGAGATGGCTCACTGGATAAAGGCACTTGCCACCAAGCATGATACCCAGAAACTACTCACTAGAAGGAAAGAACGGTGTCTCAAGCGCTGTCCTCTGACTTCCCTCCCCTCCAAAACAAATACATGAGAGAACAAAAAACATTTTTTGGTACTTTTCTGTGAGTCCTTTCTTCCCTTTGATAGGGTCTCGCTATGTAGCCCAGGATGGCCAGCAACTCGAGGTCCTCCTGTCTCTGAGACCTGAGATCAGGGATATAACACCATCCTTGGCTTCTGTAAGCCTGACCAGGCTGTTGTTGCCTTAGAGAGTTCAACCACTCTACCTGAGTGACCTGGGTGACTGTCTAGACCCTAAGGGAGCCAGTTTTGTCTTCCAAGGTGGGGAGTCAGGGAACAGTCCCTTTGCAGAAGCTCTGTGTGGGTGAAATCACAGCAGTAGAGTCCCTGACTGGGAACCTTACCTTGTGCCTGGCAGATGCGTGAGCTCCAACCACCACTTTGTCTTTTTGTTTTGGGTGGTGCTGAGGATTGAACCTAGGGTTTCTGTATGCTAGGCACACCTTCTGTTACTTAGTTCTTCAGCCCCAGCCCCTCACTGGGGGATGCTAGGCAGGTGCTCTACCACTGAGCCACACCACAGCCCCTCTGGCAAATCCTTAGCATTTTGCTGCTGGCCTGCTCTACCAGGCTCACTATTGCTAACACAATATAACATGCTTCTGTGTTGGGTAAGCCCATGGTCATCTGTAGGCCAGCCCAGTTCTGGCAGTAACCCATCCTTCATCACCCAATTCTAATCCTCTTCTTCCTCACCTAAGGCTCCATTGAGGTTCTGGAAGATCCGGGATTTATGGTCCAGATTAAGTTTGAGTTTCTCCTAGATGGCATGAGATGGAGCGAGCAGTCAACTGAGAGGGGCCAGGTGGCACCTTATCTTTCTCCAACTCCCCTCATGCCTTCTCTCCCATTCAATTGGAGGATGCCCCTATCCCGAGGCTCCCTACCCGCAGTCCTGGGTCCAAGTACAGGCGAGTGTAGAACAATTGATCATCATCATCATCTTTGTATTTCCACTGGCGGACAATTTGATGGATGGTGGGAGCGAAGCCAATGAATCCTGGGGAACAGAAGAGGCGGTAGATCCCCAAGAATCCCAGGATCCCAGTCTCCCTCCAACGACCTCAGGAACCCGGAGCAGCCAATGCCCCCACCACTGGGGGGGGGAGCTCTTTCTTGGGTTCTTTGTCACTCACCACCAGAGTTGAGGAAGCGCTTCCCAGTGCCCACCTCAGGGTACTGCTCCGCTAGCCCCCACTCAGGCCAGCAGAAGCCCTCGGCGGAGAACAGTAGATGACTACCGCTCTGAACAAACTTCTTCAGGAGTTCTGCTGGGCTGCTGGCCAGAACCACATCGTAGCTGCACAAGGAAAAGGGTCTGTTTTTCCTCTGTTCATATTCACTGTCCCGCTCTGACCACTCCAGACCCTCTTTACCTGTCTACAAACATGATGATCATGTCTTCCCGGTTTGCATATTTCTCCATTTCTTTCTTCAGCCACCTGACCTTCTGGCCTCCACCAACCGTCCGGGCAACATCACCCCCTCGCCACTCATGTCCCAGGCCCAGGGTCTGCAGAAAAGACCCCACCCCCATGCCATGGAAAAGGTCAGCTGGCCAAGGTGAGGAAACAGGACCAGCCCCCAGCCCACTCCTGATGGAACTTCTCCAGGAGCCCCCCACTTACCCGCACAGTGTAGTTAAAGAACTCCGCAGACTGCAGGAAACGCCTGTATCCCTCTGTCTCTGCCGTAGCCACAGTGATCACCAGCAAGTTGTCTGTCACAGCCATGGAACTGGCACTTAGGACCCACTGCTCCGTGTCCCACGTGTTTATCCCTGCGTATCTCCACCTCCCTGTTATTTCACTAAAGTTTTTTCCCCCAGTTCCCAGGGGCATTTGGTCTCCAGAAGAGTCGAGTGGAGTAACATACAGGAATGGGGGCTGGGGTGTTCTGTCCCTCTGGGGAGGCTGGAACCCCCTAGTTCAGCGTGGGGAGAGGGTGATGAGCTGGGTCCCGGGAGAACTGGACACTCCCTCCCAGACTGGCAGACGTGTCGCCTCTGCCCACTGGCCTCCCGGGTTCTTACCTGGGTTGACAGGGTTGGAGCCCCGGGGTCGATCGGAGGCAGAAGTCACCGGGGGCAGCGGCGGCAGCAGCAGCAGCAGCAGGAGCAAAAGCCGGGGTTCCAGGCCTGACGCAGCCATGGCTAGCAGCACACTCAGGCGACACCGGGGCCCGCAACGGGGCTGAGCTTAGCGCCTGGATTCCGACTCCCGGAGAAGATTCTGGGAAAAGGGAAGCCGAGCCGGCTGTGAGGAGGAGCTGTGCTTGGGACTCCGCCCTGGAAAAAAGGCGTAACCCGAGGCCACCGAAAACCCGAGATGCAGACGGCGAGACAAGGCAAGGATTGTCCCGTGCGCGCGGGCTGGGGGGTGGGGAGGAGGCCGGGGTCCAGTCCCAAGCACAGCCCGGGTCTCACGTAAGGAACCGAATCCCCAGGGAGGGGAAGTGACCTTCTGAGGAGGGTCCAGGGGACGCGGGGGCGGGCCCTGACCCGGAGGAGGACCGGACAGCGAGCCCTGGGCAGGGCGCGACGCGGGGACGACGGGCCCGGAGAGGCCGGGAAGCTCGAGGCGGAATCGCGCGGACATCGCCGCGGGTGGGGGTCCAACAAAGCCCTCCCTTCCCGCCGCTGCCCGGGGACACGCTCCGCGGCTGCAAAGGGCACCGGGACAAGAGCGCGTCCCCAAAGGCCACCCGCACCATGTTTTAAAAGTGACCCTTTGCGGAGTACGCGGGGAGGCGAACGCTTAGGTTTTGTTTTTTTGTTTTTTGTTTTTTGTTTTTTTTTTCAAACAACCACAACGAGACCGGAAGTAGGTTTGCCCCTATCAAAGATGGCGGAAAGCTTCCTGGTCTCCAAGGGAACATCACGTAATGACTTCAAGTCGGAGAGGACTGACTGCGCACGCGTACTAGTGCACGCCACCGGAAGGCATGCGTTTGGACGGGGGTGGGGTGGGGGTGGTTAACACGCGTGCGCAGTAGGCTCTTCAGGCAACTGTTACGCAAATGGTGGAGAAGAAACCCTCGGGTATGTGAGCCTTTAGAGGTTCGCCCCTTTCTGCTTCTCAAGTTCAAATCCCCTTTACCATTTTCCCTCCCAGTTATTCATGTCAAATCGCTCGGCGTGGGGACAGCCCTGCAACCATTCATTCATGCAAGCTAGAAGCTGGGGATGGAGAGCCTTGTCATTCCAAAGCCTAGGTGCAATGAGCATTTGTACCTACCCCACCTTCTGGATGGAGGGGACAGAGACGCTTAGGAACCCACCCTATTATTTCTTTATCTTCTTCTCCTCCTCCTCCGTCTTTTTCTTCTTTTTAAAATGAGATAGGTTTCACTTTGTAGCTTAGGCTGCCTACGTAATTAGGCTGGTCCTGCCTCAGACTCTCCATGTCTTGTAGCCGAGTCCATGGTTTGAGGGGGTTCTGGCTTGAGAGTACCGTGTTATGGAAAACACAGCTCAGTGCTTTGATTAGAAGCACCAGGAATGGCTGGCAAGACGGGGCAGTAGGGAAACATGCTTGCTGTCAACCCTGACTACCTGAGTCAGTTCCCAAAACCCACATGATAGGAGAGAAAAAAGACTTCCACAAATTGTCCCCTGACCTCCACATATGTACTGCAGTACCCACATGTGTACAGAAACACATAGAATAAATGCACCTCTTAAAAGATATGCTAGAAAAAGAGGCTAGGGCTTTGGACCAGCTGGTAGAGTGCCTGCCTGGCATTCACAAAGCTCTTGTTTCATCCCCAGCACCACATAAACCACAGGTGTGGAAGTGCACAGGGGGCCTTTCAAAGTCACTCCCAGCTACATAGTAAGTTGCAGGCCAGGCTGGGCCTCCTGAGACCCTATTGAAGGTTGTTCAATAAAAGAAGAAGGACAGGCAGAGTAACCCTAAAGAGCAAGAGAGGAGCCAAGGTGTGGGACTGGGAAGCATTACCCACCAAGAGAGGGCAGGAGGACAGCTGGGCGTCATGGCAGGGAGTAGACACTGTTTAAGTGCAAGGAAAGTATTCAGCGCAGTCACAGGGCATACAAATGCATCTCAGGCTGAAGGGACATTCTAGAAATGTACACTGGATTTGGCCCTACAAAGTAACAGGTGTGTTGAATGTGGAAGCCAGAGGTAAACAAAGTGTCAATCCTCCAAATGCACTTATTTTATTTTTTAAAAGTCATAAGTGTGTGTGTGTGTGTGTGTGTGTGTGTGTGTGTGTGTGTGTGTGTGTTGCCATGTGCAGATGAGCGTAGATGCCCACAGATGACTGAAGAGGGAATTGGATCCTCTGGAGTTGGAGTTACAGGCAGTTGTAACTACCCTAAGGGCTGATGGTCCTGTGTGCTGGAAACTGAACTCTAGCAGTCTGCAAAGGCAGACAGCCATCTCTCCAGCTGCAATTTATTGTGTCTAGTTATTTCCAGGACTGGAGGACCAAGAGTCAGCATGAAGGGCTGAAAGCAGCTTTCTAAACTGGAAAGA
This sequence comes from Cricetiscus sungorus, assembly GCA_030556225.1. Taxonomy (NCBI): domain Eukaryota; kingdom Metazoa; phylum Chordata; class Mammalia; order Rodentia; family Cricetidae; genus Cricetiscus; species Cricetiscus sungorus. The sequence continues at coordinate 13,549,985 of JANBXA010000044.1, forward strand.
AGCAGGATTAAGAGCTGGGAGCTTCCCACAACATAGTGACAGGGATGAGGCCAGGAGACTGTCAGCTCAGCTTTCCTGTTTTCTTGATCCTATCTAGTTCGCTCGCAGGACCCTGGACAGCGGCGGGTGCTGGACCGGGCAGCCCGGCAGCGACGGATCAATCGACAGCTCGAGGCTTTAGAAAATGACAATTTCCAAGATGACCCCCACGCAGGCCTCCCCCAGCTGGGCAAGAGGCTGCCTCAGTTTGATGATGCTGCAGACACAGGTGAGGAGGGGGTTGTGGGAGAGAGAATGAGACAGTGTCGGGAAGCTCCTTACAGCCTGTTACTGCAGATGCCGAGGAGTAGAGATGGGAATTGAATCTTTGTTATATTTTTAATTTCTTTATTGTGTATGTGTGTTCATGCATATGTGTGTCTGTGCTTTTCTGCACATGCTTGCATGTGGAGGTCAGGAAAAAAAAAAACTTATAGGAGTTGGCTCTTTCCACCATATAACTCCCAGAGTTTGAACTCTGGTGATTCAGGTTGCTGGGTTTGGTAGTGGGTACCCTTACCTACTGGACAATCCTAGCAGCCCCTGGTTCTTTAAAACTTTGATTTATTCAGAGCCTGACAATCTGAAAAGACAATGCATTACTATTCTAAAGAACTATTTTCAATCAACAAGTTTAGACAGCCAAAGGTCATCAGTCACTCTGGATTGGTTGACATTCAGTCTTTCCCCTCTGTGTCAGGTGTCAGCCACATTTCTGAGACTTGTGATGGCTGTGCCTTTCATTATCATGCCTCGGACTTGTCCCTCATCCTGTGGATGTCTGGGCTGGGCTCAGACACTTTGAACCACTGAGTCAAGTTAGTGTCCACTGGTTTCACCTTTGTACACCAAAGCCTGGACCTGAATGGAGGGATTAACTCAACAAAACAACCATTAGCAGCTGTGTACACTAGGCCAGATAAATGTGCATGCCTGTTCTTTCTCTGTTCTTTGTATTGTAGGTAGGGTTTGGTCTATCTGTCTGTTTGAGAGAGGGTCTCTCTATTGTCCTTGAACTCACAGAGATTCACCTGCCTCTGCTTCCCAGGTGCTGGGATTAAAGGTGGGTGCCACCATGCCCAATGAGACTTTTTAAAAATTTAAGCAATTTCTCTTGTTTGATTTGTAATATGTGTTTTGTGGGATGTTGGTTTCTGTGGAGGAATTGGGGGCATTCTGGGATGAATTTTAGCCTTTGCAACCGCAGGGGAGTCAGCCTCTGGCTGACTATAGTTTAGCCAAGGAATCCTTTATTATACAATTTACACCTTTTAGCAAATCAATTTCTGCAAACCAAAGCACAACCCCCCCCCTCCCCAAAGAGACAAATGTTAAAGCAATTCCTAGCCACAGGACTTCTCAGTTTGCTGATTCCTCCTGTAGCCAAGTTTTGCATGGGCTTCTAACCTTTAGGAAACTCTCAGGTAAGATTTACATATTTGCAACAAAAGGTAGTCACAAAAGGCAGACTAAGCCAGGCGCTAACACTCCAGAATCAAACCAGCTGCAGAGCTCTGCAAGAACTCTCAACACACAAGAACTGTCACCACACGTGTGCATGTGTATTGGGGGGGGGGGGGAGCATGGCATGTGGGTGGGTGTTAGAGGACCACTTTCAGGAGTTGGTTCTCTCTTATAATGTGAGTCCTAGGGATGAACTGAGGCTGTCAGGCTTAGCAGCAAGTGCTGTTACCCACTGAACTATCTTACTGACTCAAGTGTGTCTTTATAAAACAGAATATAAAAGTATCCCTGTTAGCTGGGCAGTGTTGGTGCACACCTTTAATCCCGGCACTCGGGAGGCAGAGGCAGATAGATCTCTATGAGTTGGAGGCCAGCCTGGTCTACAGAGTGAGTTCCAGGACAGCCATGGCTGTTACACAGAGAAATCCTGTCTCGAAAACAAACAATCAAACCAACATCCCTGTCACTGGGGGAGGAAAGGAAAGGCATCAGGACTGTGGAGGACCATGTGGGAAAGGTCCCAGCATTGAGGTGACTGGGAACTATTTCTGGTTTTGCCAATGACTAGCTCCTATACTGGGAGCACCGATCTTCCCCTTTCTACACCTGTGTTTCTTCACGTGTGTGGAATAAAAAAGATGGAGCAATAAGGCATGATGGTGCATGCCTATAGACACAGCCCACAGAAAGCTGAGGCAGGAGAATTGCCAGGAATCTAAGGTCAACCTGGTCTACATAGTGAGTTTGAAGTTAGCTTGGGGTGTGTAATGAGACCTTGTGACACAGCAAGAAAAACAAAGGCCTGGAGTTGCAGCCCTCGAGAGGTGGAGGCAGGAGGACTAATACAGGGCCATCCTTGTCTACACAGTGAGTTCATGGCCAGCCTGGGCTACATGAGTTCCTGTCCCCCAAATAAAAAGAGGGAATAGACTAAACTTTTAGGAGCTGACTGTCAGGGCATAGGGCAGATGCAGGCAGGGAGAGACGGATCCCAAGTGTCACAGTCGCTGTCCAGCAACTCATTGTTCTTGATTTCCCCAGGAAAGAAAAAGAAGAAAACTCGAGGTGACCATTTCAAACTTCGCTTTCGGAAAAACTTCCAGGCTCTGCTGGAGGAGCAGGTGAGAGAATTCTCGGCCTGGGGCGGGGGTCCCCAAAGCAGAGGGTGAGCCCATGCTCATCAGGGTCCTTGGTGGATGCCTGTCTCTTCATGTCCGTGCAGAACCTGAGTGCATCTGAGGGCCCCAACTACTTGACAGCCTGTGCCGGTCCCCCATCCAGACCCCAGCGCCCCTTCTGTGCTGTGTGTGGATTCCCATCCCCATATACCTGTGTAAGCTGTGGTGCCCGGTACTGCACGGTACGCTGCCTGGGCACCCACCAGGAGACCAGGTGAGCCGAGCCTAAACCGCACGCCTAAACCGCACGCACGCACGCGCACAGTCTCATTCCACACAGCATCCCAGGACCTCCCTCCGCCTCCAATGGGCTTCGTTTCTTTCTCTGCAGGTGTCTGAAATGGACTGTGTAAACCTGGCACCAAGGAGAGGAAGTCCCTCCAACCGTTACCCCAGATCACCCTCAAAGGACAGAGAGAGGAACTGTTCATTCACCCAGCAAAGTTGTGTCCTGACAACCACAGGCCCCGGGGACTGTTGTGGGGTTGTTCCAGCCCACAGAGTGCTATATAATAAATGGCCCGGTGAAAGGACCCTGCCTGCTTGTTTGAGGTGTTTGGAGGTGAAGGTTAGGGCTGACTGTCAGTCCTGCATATGCTCTCTTCCCTCTTCCAGCCTCCCAGTGTCTGCCCACTGTGCTGTGGGAGGTTTGTGCCCATCTCAGCTACTCTGCCGTTATAGCTGCTGCTTCAGTTTGTTCTTTTGTTTTTTTTTTTTTTCCTTTCTTTTTTTTTTTTCTTTCTTTCTTTTTTTTTTTTTTTTTTTTTTTTTTTTTTTTTTTTTTTTTTTTTGGTATTGTTGTTGTTGGGATTTTGGTTGTTGTTGTTTTTCGAGACTAGGGTTCCCTGTGTAACAGTTCTGACTGTCCTAGAACTCGCTCTATAGACCAGGCTGGCCTAGAACTCAGAGAATCTACCTGCCTCTGCCTCCTGAGTCCTGGGATAAAAGAGCCTTTTCCTTTAGTTTAGTTTTCAAAACAAGGCTTTAGGTAGACAGGACTAGCCTTGAGCTCAGTGTATACAGATAGCCAAGGGCGATTGAGCTCCTAATCTTACTGCCTCCACCTCCCCAGTGTTTTTCCTTCACCTGAGTTTGGCTTTTTTCTAAGACAGGCTTTCTCTGTGTAACCCTGGCTGTCCTGGAACTCCCTCTGTAGACCAGGCTGGCCTCAAACTCAGATCCACCTGCCTCTGCCAAGCCCTGGGATTAAAAGCGAGGACTACTACCGCCCCCAAGTGCTGTTTTTAAAAATAGTGCTTCTTTACATATGTCCAAATTTTTTCCTCTGTGTGTGTGTGTGTGTGTGTGTGTGTGTGTGTGTGTGTTTCTGTTTCCAACTTGTTGGTCCCTGGGATCGAACTCAGGTTGTCAGCCTTGGCATCATACACCTTTACCCCTGAACCTTCTCACTGGCCCCATTTCTTAGTTATAAGTTTAGTTTGGAAGGAAGTGGGGGTTTGGATTTATTTGTTTTGAAACACGGTTTCTCTGTGTAGCCCTGGCTGTCCTGGAACTTGCTCTGTAGATCAGGCTGGCTTCCATCTCAGAGATCCTCCTGTCTCAGCCTCGAAAATGCTGGGATTAAAGGCATAAACTCCACCACTTGGTGGAAGCAGGTATTTTTAATGTTCCTGGTTCTGGGTTTATTTTCACTTTCTTCCTGTCTCCCCTCTACTCCGTCTCTCTCTCTCTCTCTCTCTCTCTCTCTCTCTCTCTCTCTCTCTCTCTCTCTCTCTCTCTCTCTCTCTCTCTCTCTCTCTCTCTTTTTGAGACAGGGTTTCTTTGTATTGCTTTGGGCCTGTCCTGACTAGCTCTGTAGACTAGGCCAGCCTCAAACTCAGAGATCTGCCTGCCTCTGCCTCCCAAGTGCTGGGATTAAAGGCGTGCACCACCAAAGCCCCACTCTGCTTGTGCTCTTCTACTTGAACTGGTAATGGTCACAACTCTGCCTCCCCAGTAGCTGTGGTTACAGAATGGCACTGTCACCAACCCCTCTTAAGTATTTTCAGTTTTGAGATAGTTTCAAGGGCTGGGTAACTGGGCCAGTGGAGTGAGGGCTGAGGAATGTTACAAAAGTATATGAGAGGGAACCAATTCTACCTGACACTTCACTGGATGGGACCAGTCAGGCTGACACTTGTCCCTGATGCTTCTAGAGCACAGGAACAGTTGTCCTCAGGATGTCAGAAGTAGAGTGTGTGTGAGATTATTACCAGCATGTGACCAAGATGGTCCTGGGAAGCATAGGGGAGTCTCAGTTAGAGGCTCCTGTTGCTGATGGTGCTGGCTGCTGAGCCTGAGATGCATTTGCGGATCACAGACTCACTGCTAGTCTAAATGGATCGCAAGCTGTATTTAATCATGTAATCCTTAAAATTACCCTGCTAAACGCACAGCAGGCGTGTCCTAAGTATTTGTTGAACAAATGACCTTAAATAAGCTTCTAATGAGATTCAGCAAAGTTTTGTAAGTATTTTTGCTTTGTTTATTTGTTTGTTTGAGACAAGTTCTCACTAAAATTTTTGGTTGGTGAGATGGCTTAGTGGGTGAAGTCACTTGTGGCTGAGTCTGAGGATCCGAATTTGATCCCTGGGACTGACTCCGACAAATTGTCCTTTGACTTTCACATGTATGCTGTGGCACATGTGCATACACACACACACACACACACACACACACACACACACACACACACAGTGGTGGCACACACCTTTAATCCCAGCACCCAGGAGGCAGAGGCAGAGGCTGGCGGATCTCTGAGTTTGAGGCTAGCCTGGTCTACAGAGTGAGTTCCAAGACAGCCAGGGCTACACAGAGAGACCCCATCTCAGAAAGAAAAAAGGCGGGGTGTTTTATTTTGCTTTGTTTTTTAAAGTTTCCTTTGGTCTCTTACAGTTACGTGACCACATAGTGTCTGGAGAAATGGAAATCCAACCCAGCAATCATGCTCAATACAGTTAAGTGTTCAGTTGTGCAACTCTTTGTCTCAGGTTTTCTGAAAGGGAACGGGGAGAAGAAGCAGGCAGGGCGGGGATGACGTGGTTGAGTGGATGCGTTATAGAAAAGGCCACCCCAGAGGCAGACCCTGATCCCACCCAGTGCTGCAGGAGACCGCTGGTCAGCTGAAGCCCACCCCTCCTCTCCTCTCCTCCCGCTGGCTTAGAGGGTTTTGTCCAGTGGCTTCCTTTTATTTTTTAGTTTTTCTTTGGTTTGTGTGAGTTGTGTATGTATACATGGTGGGTGCAGAGCAACTGTGGGTGTTCTAGTTAGCTCCCGCTGTTAACTTGACACAGCCCAAAGTTATCCGAAGGAGTCCAGCTGGGGGACTGGCTGGATCAGGACTGGCCTGGTGGGCACACCTGTGGGGTATTTCCATATCTGCTAATTGACTGGGGAGGGCCGGGCCCACTGTGGGAGTTTCCATCCCTAGACAGGGGCTCCCACTCTGTATGGATGCTACTGGAGAGGGCAAACAAGCTGCATCCCGTGGTCTCTGCTCCAGCCCCTGCCCTGCCCTGCCTTCCCTCGATGATGGAGTGTGACCTGGGAATGAAAGGGTTAAGTAAACCCTTTCTCCCTAAACTGCTTTTGGTCCTGGTTTATCACAGCTACTCCTCAGTCGCTTTCCACCTCATTTGTTGAGATGAAGTCTGTCATCTTTACCTGTAGGTCACCAACCTCACTAGGCTGGTCAGCTCTGCCAGCCAGGGGGGCCCCAGGCCACCACACCTAGCCTTTTTTTTTTTTTTTTTTTTTTTGAAATTAAAACCCAGGTCTTCACACTTGAAATCATTTTACCAACTGAGCCCCTGCTTTGTTTTTGATTTTGATTTTGAGCCTGCCCTCTAATGGCTGAGCCATCTCTCTAGCCTTCCCCTGCTTTTTTTTCTTCGTTTTTAATGACATGGTCGTCTGTTGCCCAGGCTGGCTCCAAACTCACTTTGTAGCTAAGGATAACCTTGAACTCCTGATCTGCTTGCCTCTGCCTCCCAAGTGCTGGGATTACAGGAGCATACCACTACACCCAGCCTCATTTTCTTTTCTTGACTAGGTACCGGCTCTACTTGGTCCCCAGTAGGCCCATGCCAAGCTGCTCATAACACACCATCCCTACCAGCCAGCCATGGCTATACATGAGCCTTTATATGGAAGATACTGAAGCTTTCCCACAGAAACGAGTGCATACCAGGCCCAGCCCAGCCTCGCTGAGCACACCCAGGCTCAGGTGAGATAAACAAGACCCTGGGACTCCCTTTGGAGGATCCCATTCCATATTTGGTGTCTTATTTTCTAAGACTTCTAAAATGCCAACATCAGTTGGGCAGCCTGATCTACAGAGTGAGTTCCAGGACAGTCAAAGCTACACAGAGAAACCCTGTCTCAAAAAACAAGAACAAAAAAACAAGAACAAAACAAAACAAAAAACCCCCACCAACATCCACACTCTTGGGTATCATTTCCTTATGAGGTCCTTTCTCTTAACCCTCAAACTTTTAATATCAAAAGATATTAAAAATATCTTTATTAAGGGACTGAAGAGATGTCTCAGCAGATAAGAGCCCTTGCAGCTCTGACAGAGGATCAACACCCACAGAGGTCAGTTCACAACTACCTGTAATTCCAGTTCCAGGGGCTCTGGTGCCCTCTCTTGGTAACTTTAGGCATGTGCAGGCACATGGTGTACAGAAACACATGAAGGCACGGGCACATACATGTAAATAATGCATCTTTTAAAATATCTTTATTAAACCCCAAATCTAGTTCAAACACATGCAAACACCTGTTCTGAATCAACTGCTTCTTTGTGCAGCTTAAAAAAAAAAAAAAAAAAAAAAAACAGGTTAAGAGTCAAAAGAGAATTTCAGCTGGCCAGCAGCGTCCCAGCTAGTAATAATTCCCTGAGGTGGGTACTTGCAACATCTTTTGTTAAGTACATGTGCATGCACACGGGCATTGGTGGCATACTCCTTTAATCCCAGCACTAAGGAAGCAGAGGCAGGCCTCTGTGTGAGTTTGAGGCCAGCCTGGTCTACCAAGCTACTTCCAGGACAGGCTTCAAAGCTACACAGAGAAACCCTGTCTCAAAAAACAACAACAAAAAAGTGCATGTGTGTGTGTTGTTTGTGCACAAGTCTGTGTGCTTGCACGGGTCAGAGGAGGGCTTCTCGTGGCCTGCTCTATCATTCTCCACCTTATTCCTTCGAGATAGGGTTTCACATTGAACCTGGAGCTAGGTTGGAAGCCAGTAAACCTCAGAGAGCCTCCCCCAACAACACTGGGGTTACAGGAGTGTGGTCAGGCCCTGCTTTTTACATGGGTTCTGGGGATTTGAACTCAGGTCTTCATACTTGTGTTGCAAACACCCTTATTCACTGAGCCATCTCCCCAACCTTGGCACACTATTTCACTGGATGAGACAGGTCAAAAGTGGGCAGTCTTGACAGTCTATGGTATGAAAATGAACCCCTTATTTGGCTGTAACTTCATGACCCCTGAAGCCCTCCCCCAACAATCACAATATACATTTATTTATGCATGTATTTATATGGTGTCCCAAGCTGCAGACGCCTCTATCCCCTTGGGTCCAGCTGTAAGAGGCCATGCAAGTTGCGCCTGAAGCTTCTGTTCCTGGGAGAGGCTGGAGTGCCAGATAAGGTCTACCCAGAGCAGGTCATAGAACCTGGAAATGGTCTGTCCTGAGGTTATTAATTGGAGACTGGTCCGAGGGTCCTGGGGACACTTTTCCGTTGGGGACAGTGGGACAAGAAATGGTGTCCACCAGGTCAAAGCTCCTACACGTAGGCGTTTTTGCCATATTTACCAAAGCTGATGTTGCTTTCATCTGAGGTGGCTCTGGGTATCACGACTGTAGAAGGCTTATAGGGAAGCGCGGCCCTGTGGAATGAAGAGGAAGGCGGGGTCACGGGTGGTCATAGCATGTTATAGTCCCCCATCTAGTCCTCCTCCCACTTGTCCCCTCACCTGGTGGCTGGGTCTTCCTTGGAGGCGCAGCAGCAGGTGGAGAACAGACAGATGCCGCCCAGAATGGAGAGCAGGGAGGCACTCCAGCCCAAGTAGAGGGCGGGACCCAGCTCGTACCTGGAGGAGTGGAAGAGGTAAGTGCCAGCCCAGAGAGGCTGGGCCAGACCTACCCCGTCCCCAAGGGCAGGGTTCCTTACTTACTTGGTCCCGACATACAACGGGTTGAAGAAGTCAGTAGTGATGTTGATAGCATACCAGCAGATAGCCACCATCCCGCAAGCCCCTGGAGAAAAGGGTAGAGGATTTTCCTAGGGGCCCTTCTTACAGTCACAACCTCTCAAAGCAATTGAGCTATGAGGGGTTTGAAGGATGGGGCATCGTGTCCAAGAGTAACAGTTCCTTTCTTCTGTTCCAGCCTGTGACCCAGACATGTTCAAAGTTCAGCCTTCAGGCCACTTGAGTCCTAGGATACCTTACTTTCCCCCCATTATTTCTCCCCTATTACATATTTCGCTATGTAATAGCCCTGGCTGTCCTAGAACTCCCTTTATAGTCTCAGCTGGCCTTGAACTCACTGATCTCTGCCTGCCTCTGCCCCCAAAGTGCTGGATATCTTACATTTTTAAAGATGATCTTATAAAGTCTAGGTTGGCCTTGAACTCACCACTTAGCCCAGCATGGCCGGTGATCCTGTTACCTCTTTAGATTATAGTCATGAGCCACAGCACAGAATTTACTCGGTGCTGGGGATGGGACCCAGGGCTCTGTGCACACTAACCCTCAAATATACTGAGGGACCAGGATGTAGACAAGATTCCCTGGGAGACAAGGAGAGTGGCTATGCCTAGGTAATAAAGATGGTGAACTTCTAGGATGGGTGGCTTTCCCTCCCTTCTGGACTTGAGACAAGATCCCGGCAGCTTAAAACAGAGGCCTTGTGGACTTTATTTTTCTCCTGCCAGCAGTCGTCCACGGATGATCTGGCTCAACATTTGAATGCTGGGTCAGGACATGTTACACAACAGTTGAGGGCCAATCAGCCATCCAGTCTTTCTTCAAATGGACCAACTCTAACTACGAAAAGCTCTTCAGACTTAAAAGACCTGCCTTCAGAAAGATACTGGAACTTTGGGCTTCTCTTTGGCTTACCCTTCTGCTTTGTGGAGAGTTTTTCTCTGTCTGCTGCATGCATGTGTTTCCTCATTCCCAATGAATGCCTCTCTTCAACTGCTGATTCATCTGCTGTGTTCAAGACTTCTCACCCATTACCTGTCCTGCTTGAGGTGTTCCCTGCCTTTTAATTCTTTAACTGGCAGAGAAAATGAACCTGATCATGACCCCTAGATGGTAACAATACCCATCTTGAATGTTCAGCTGTCTAAAAAGTCTTTCCTGCCCCCAACCTCCCTGTGGGTTATCACCCATCATTACTTGTCACACTGGCTAAGGGACCTTTCCAAACCTTCAGATTTAGAAAACAGGAAATACCCATCCTGTCTGGATTTTTAAAAATTACTATTATTACTATTATTTATTATTTTATTACTTGTGTGTGGTGTGTGTATGAGCGCAGGTACTCATGTAGAGGTTCCAAGGACAACTTTCAGAAGTTGGTTTTTCACATCCATCCCGGGATCCCTGGATCAATCTTGGGTCAACACAAACTGCCTTGACTCACCAGCTCTGCAAGGTTTATTGTGAAGGAATGTGTGCAGAAATATAATAAGATGGACAGTAATAGGCCATCTGTAGCATTATTAACTCTCTCTCTCTCTGTGTGTGTGTGTGTGTGAGTGTGTGTGTGAGTGTGTGTGAGTGTGTGACTGTATGTGTGTGTGAGTGTGTGAGTGTGTGTGTGAGTGTGTGTGAGTGTGTGACTGTATGTGTGTGTGACTGTATGTGTGTGTGAGTGTGTGAGTGTGTGTGTGAGTGTGTGTGTGAGTGTGTGTGAGTGTGTGACTGTATGTGTGTGTGACTGTATGTGTGTGTGAGTGAGTGTGTGTGAGTGTGAGTGTGTGTGTGACTGTATGTGTGAGTGTGTGTGTGTGAGTGTGTGTGAGTGTGTGTGTGTGTGTGTGTGTGTGTGTGTGTGTACATGTACACACTCACCCTTACTCTGATCCCCAACCAGTCCTAAGTTTTGGAAGGAAATAGCCTCTCAGACCTGGCTGAGATTTGACTCAGCTGGGAGCAGGGGCAACCCTACTCTTGGATACTGAGTTGTGGTCTAGAGACTTGCAGAGTATAGACAGGGTAGGGAAAGGGGAGAGATAAGCAAGGGAGGGCAGGGGTCAACCGGAAAAAGGTGAGGCAAGTCTGGAGAGCAGGAGATGAGGACAGATAAGCCAGGAGCTGTGGTGAGGGCCTCCCCAATTACGCATCCCCTTTCTCCCCCATTACCAGCAAGTATGTGGAGGGCCCCTGCAATGGCCAGCATCTTGGCCTTCCTGGAAGGATCGATGTTCCCCACGTTGGTGCAGCGCAGCCCTACCATGCCTAGAAAGAGGCCCAGGAAGCCCAGGAGGATGGCGGTGATCATGAGGGCTCGGCAGCCCTGGACATAGCCTAGGGAGTGCAGGGGAATGCATGTCAGTGTTTTCTGTCCATACAGCCCTTCAGCAGGCATGCTTTCCTACTGGTCTCCTGCACCTAAATCTCCTAGTAACTTCTCCCTTCGAAATCCACATCAACCTCCCCTCTTATCCATTTTGCTCAACCTTGGCTCCCTCACCCTGCAACCCCTCTTTCCCTGTTGGGGTGCCACTGTTGAAACTTAAGACCAGGCCTCATGTAGCCCAGGTTGACCCCATACTTGTTAAGGAGCTGGGAATGACCTTAGGTTTCTGACCCTTCTGTCTCCACCTCTGCAGGCCGGCATGACAGGCACACACCACCAGGCCTGATTTATATGGTGCTGGGGAGGCAGCCCAGGTGTTGCCAAAATTCCTTCCCTGGGGGAATGTAATCATCACAGAGAGCTTGGGAGATGATCTCCCAGGACACAAGCCGAATCGCAAACAAATGGTTGGGAGGGGGACCGGGAGGTTAGGTTCAATGACTCTTCCATCCCTCCTTTTCTGAAAGAATGTCAACAGTCCACGCCAGCCTCTGATGGACTCTAGCAAGCAGGGATATCGATCTCATCAGAACTTTAGGAATGCTTGGCAAGTGCTCTACCAACTGAACTGCACCCCTGCCTGCCTGTTTTTGTTCTCTCTCTCTCTCTCTCTCTCTCTCTCTCTCTCTCTCTCTCTCTCTCTCTCTCTCTCTCTCTCTCTGTCTCTGTCTCTCTCTCTCTGTCTCTCTTTCTTTCTTTCTCTCTCTGGCTGTCCTGGAACTCATTTTGTAGACCAGGCTGACCTCAAACTCACTGAGATCTGCCTGCTTCTGCCTCTCAAGCTCTGTGGTCAAAGGTGTATGCCACCACCACCTGGCTTGAGGAAACTCTTGATCCTCCTGCCTCAGCCTCTGATTTGCTGGGATTGCAAGCATGTGCCACCATACCCGACACCGTGAACACTCTGGGTTGGAGCTGAGTTTCTTCTGGAGTAACCAGCAGGGGGCGGCAATGACTCAGGGCAGATGGTCTAGGGTGGGTGGCTGAGGGCTGGGGGGATGGGAAACCTGGGGGTGGGAACCCATCCCAGTTGGTTCAGCTCATTATCTTTTGGTGTCTCAGTTTCCCTGTTTTCAAAGATGTGGGAAGCTGCTGGCTCCTCCTGTTTTTTGATGGCTGCCAAGCACTCTCAGGGACCTTGGATCCCTTTCCCGGGTGGGGCCCATAGCATGGAGTTGAAGGCAAAAGCCTTGGGTGTCTGCCAGGAAGAGATGAACTAGCTTGGAGTTAGAGGTATGGAGGAGGGACAAAGTTCTCGGAGAGGACATTATGACTCCCAGCCACACCTTCTAAAGAGTTCACCACCAATTCTTATTTTTATTTCCCCTGAGATAGGGTTTTTTCTGTGAAACAGTCCTGGCTGTCCCGGAACACACTATATAGACCAGGCTGGCCTAGAATTCACAGAGATCCACCTGCCTCTGCCTCTTGCCTATGCCGCCTGAATGCTGGTATTAAGGGCATGTGTCACAACTGCCTGGCTCCCCATCAATTCTTTTGTTTTGTTTTTCCAGACAGGGTTTCTCTGTATTGCTTTGGAGCCTGTCCTGGAACTTGCTCTGTAGAGCAGACTGGCCTTGAACTCACAGAGTCTGCCTGCCTCTGCCTCCCCTGCTCCTCGGATTAAAGGCATGCACCACCACCTCCCAGCTTTCTTTCTTTTTTTTTTTTAAATTTATTTATTCTTATTTTATATCCATTACTTTGCTTGTGAAGGTGTCAGATCTTGGAGTTACAGACAGTTGTTAGCTGCCATATGGATGCTGGGAATTGAACCCAGGTCTTCTGGAAGAGCAATCAGTGCTCTTACCCTCTGAGCCATCTCTCCAGTCCCATTTCCACCAATTCTTAATGTTCAGAGAAAGATGACTAAAGGGCTTACGGTATGTGGGTCCAGTGGTTGGACAGTGTTGAGGTGGCATAGGTGTGAAGTCATTAATTTATCGTTAGGACAAGCTTGGTGAGCTATGCCTGAAATCACTACAGCAGGTAAGAGGTTGAGGCAAGAGAGATGCAGGTTCAAGGCCAGCCTGAGCATCTCAGCAAGATTATCTCAAAATTAAAAATAAAAAGAGAGCTGTCGATGTAGCTCAGAGGTAGAACATTAGTTTGTAATTCCCCAGCAAGGGGCTGAGGGGGCTGGCTCTTAGTGATAGAACACCAACCAGCCTAGAATCCTCCAGTGAGGGACAGATAGTTCTATGGTAAAGTGCTTGTCTAGCATGCATATGGCCCTTAGTTTAATCTCCAGCACTTGGTGCAAAGACAGATAGGATCCCCTTGGGACTCAGCAGACGCAGAGGAATAAACTGGTCAGCAGCCCAGACACAGTGGATTAGAATCACAGCTTCCTCTCCACTTCCTCTGCCTCTAGCTGGGTTGCTTAACTCTGCAGAGTGGTCCAGCTTTGACGAAATGAGGTTAATGATGTAAATATTTCTGAAAAGCATAGATGTGCATAGGGGGAAGGGTAATATCCATATAAAAGAAAAAACTGGATATGGTGGTGCACACCTGTAATCATAGCATTTTAGGAGGCTGATGCATGCAAGAGAGTCTTTCGGAGTTAGGACCAGCCTAGGACCACATAGCTGAGGTCAGGGATCTGAGAACATAGCAGCGCCACGTCTCAAAATGACACACACAGCCAGGTGGTAGTGGCACACACCTTTAATCCCAGCACTCAGGAGGCAGAGGCAGGGGAATCTCTGAGAGTTCGAAGCCAGCCTGGTCTACTGAGCGAGTTCTAGGGCAGGCTTCAAAGCTACAGAGAAACTCTGTCTTGAAACAAAACAAAACAAACAAACAACCCCCCCCCCACATACACACATACACATACACAAAGCAACCCAAACCGAAAACCACAAAAGGGAAGCGACAAGAGCCCAGAGAGCTCAAGGCCTTCTGTCCTCCATCACCCCAAGCAAACTCCCATGAGACTTTCCTCCAAACTCCTGTTCTCTTGCAGGCAAAGAGCATCCACACTGTGTAAGCCCTCTGAGGTGTCCAGTTCTCAGCAAAATACCCTCTGCCCAGCGGGGATGCAGCAGGCTTGCCCGTGGCTATAGTTCCTTCTGGGCACTTACTGCTCTGAGTCTGTGGTCCAGAACAGACTCAGCTTTTCTAAAGGTTTGGGGTGGAGCACAATCAGAGGCCCCAGCGCATGGAACCTTTCTACTAGGTACCTCAGGAGATTTGGAGAGAGGGAAGTGCCAGAGATCCACCCAGACACCCATCGCTGCTCAGGGCATCTTCCAGATTCATGGGGCCATTTCACAGCGTTCTCTTTCCCACCCTGGCTTGGCCTCAGTCTCCCACTCGATCATTGCCTGCAGCTGGATTTCTAGAAAATCAGGACCACAGCCTAATGGCAGGAACAACCAGGGAGGGTTCATGGTCATCGACTCAGTCTTTGTAGCATGGGTGAGAGTAGGAAGTCCAAGTGGACTCCTTGGGGAAATGATGGCGGGGGAGGGAGGGAGGGTTGTTGTGCAGGTGAGCAAGCAGCAGGCAATGCAGGTAGCAAACAAGTACCGGATCCCAAGTTGGAGCCGCGGGCGGTAACCACGTTAAGACCCTCAGACAAGACAACAAAAACCACACTCTAAGACCCAAGCACACATCCATGTCCACACAACCACCTCTCCAGCACCCATCAGGCTTCCTAGGAAACTCCCCCATAGATTAACCGAGCTGTGTCCAGGGCCCTCGAGTACCCTCAGCAGGGTACGTGGACCACAGTCTATGGATGTCCAGAGAGCTACTGAGGCTGGTAGCCAATCAAGCAAGATGGAGTCTTGGTCTCACTCCTGCCAACTGAGCAAGCCCTCCCCAGAATAAAAGGCGAAAATATGCAGTCAACATCCCGTTCACGCCTGCGTGTTTTGTTGCCCAGAGGCCAGATAAGCACCTGTGCACTGGCACCATGATTACTCCTAGCTTGCAGATGGCCAAGACCAAATTCATTCCATCATTCGCCTAAGGGCTGGAGCTAGCAAAGACCTGAATTACACACGGAAGTTTGACTTAGCTGATAGAGGATCACGTTCTGGGTTATGCAGAGCTCTTTGCTGCAGCTGCCAGAAATGGGGGCTTCATTTGAATTTTTATCATTATGGTGCCCAAGGCCCGGCCAAAGGCAACCACCTCCACCGTCTTCTCTAGGATTCTCCAGCCAGCCACCCAACCTCCCTCTGTCCCCTAGAGGCACCCCTCTCACCCCATACCAGAGAGGGCCAGCATGGAAGGGAACTCCCAGCAGTTGGAGACTCCCAGGGAGTCTGTGGCACAGCTATACCATAGGTTCTCAAAGATGGTGTTGGTGGTGATGACGTTCCCGTGGACTGTAGACACTCTCCAATAGCTGTTTGATAGGGTCACCCCCAGCATCAGCAGTCCCAGGGCTGACATGAAGAAGCCGAAGGTCTCCACAGCTATAGACATGCTGGGATGCAGGTCCCCCAAATGGGCTTAAGCCCCAGGGATTGGGACAGAGGTGGCACCTTCAGGTGAATTCTGGGGGCTGTGGCTCAAAAGAGATGTTAAGAGAGTCCGACGAGGGAGAAGGGTGAACGATGGCCCATCCAGCTGCTATCCCTGTCTGTCTTCCTTCTGGAGCTTAGGTCTGATTGCCTCAGTCCAGTCTCTGGGACTCTCTGCTTCCTGGCAGGTCAGTGGAATGAGCCAAGCCCGCACCGCTCAGCAGCTGTTGACTGTGATGGAGGGAATAAACGGGCCAAAAGTCCACCCCCTCCCCCGGCCTAGCCCGGGACTCCCCGCCCTAGGAGGGGGGGGGAGGCTGGACTTAATAGGAGACTCAGGGATACAGCCAAGGAGCAGCCCCCAGGGATCCATCAAGAATCCAGGGGAAGTGGCCTGTCTCTGACTCAGCTGTCACCAGGGTCAGGGAATGAAATTAGAGGGACAAAGGGTTTTAGGTAACAGAGACCAGAGTGTCAAGAGAGAAGAAAACTTCCAACAGGCCCACCACAGGCTTCCATGATGCATTAAGAGATCCTGAGAGCAACCGAAGACACTGAAGACCCTGGAGTTACGACCCTGAAGTCTTCAAGGACCGCGAAGGTTGATTACGGGGTGATAGGAGCTCTGGAATTAGGCCAACGGGGTTCCCACTAGGCTCCAGCATTTTCAAAGGGCCCCGAGCTTAAATTTTTGGCTCCCAGCCTTGTTGACACAACATTATTGACTTCTTAGGTTGTATTGGGAGTTGGGGCCACAGATCACAGCTCCCGGCACACTCTCATTGCCCCAACGGTTGGTAATTGCCCTAGATCTGAATGCCGCAGGGCTGAGGTGAGGCCACTGAATGCTACCTTCCTCCAAACTTCCTGAACTTGAATTGTCCCTCCCAGAGCTGACCTTTAACTCTTTGGTATTGAGTTTGATCTTGCTGCCAAGGGGCCAGGGGCCCAGGGTTGGAGGATGGATCACAGGCCTAGGGCATGATTCTGATTAATCTCTCTACTTCTCCATTCACTAGGAACTATCACCAGCTCTATTAATTCTGATAAATGGCCCTCCACTTCAACCCTGGCTGAGCATAGATTTCCTTCTTGGCCACTCCTCGCTTGGCAAGTTGGCATCAGGATTCACTGTTGAGGTTACCTGAGACATAGCTATACCCTCTGTGGCCCCCCAAACCCCCTTTTCCAGTATTAGGCTCCTCCTTGTTCCCATCAGGTACCTCCTCCCGCTTCCTAGCAAGCCTGGCAGGGGCTGTGGAATGACAAGTATGCAGGGAAGCCAAACAGGCCCACGAAGAGCCTGGCACAGCAGGCGTGGAGTGAGATCTCTGCCTCCCATCCCATAGGCTGGGATTGGGGTATCCTGTCCCCAACAACCCCCACGACCCCTGCCATCTTCACAGAGCTTCCTCTGTCACATCCATGTCCCCTTAAGGAGAAGGACTGGGTAGAGGAAGGGGAGGGGGTAGGAAGACAAAGGAAGGGAAGGGTGGAGGTTTTTGGAGGAAGCCCAGTGGGGGCCCCCTGCAGTGGAAAACTCCCAGCAGCTTAGTGGGTCAGAGGAGACCACAGTCATAAATCCCAGGCTGCTGCTCCCTCTTCTGTTGCATGTTCTCTCCCAGGGTTCTGGGGCGATGGAAAAGCCATGTCTTCCTAGCTGTTCCCAGTTCCTGCGTTGTGGATTCAGGACTGGGGAGGAAGGAAGGGTGTGGGCTGGGATGCTGGCAAAGGAACCTGGAGGGGGGTAGTGGGGGCCACGGTGCACCCAGTGAACCTGCTCCTCCCTCAACAGAATCTTAAACACAGAGGTTCCCAAGCCACAGCCCAATTTTATTTACACTCATTGCGAAGCATGACTTAGGGTTAGACAACAGGTGCCAGGGGATGGGAGGTTGAAGGTCATGGAGACTGTAGAGGTGGACGACACGGTTGGTTGGGGAAGAAAAGGGAAGGCAATGGTGAGGATGGACAGGACCCTCTTCCAGTGTCCCCCAGGCTCCCAGGTGCGCCAGGGCAGAGAGCAGGTGAGGCTGTCTTCAGGATTTGGACTTGGACACAGCTAGTCCAATGAGTCCAGCCAGCCCCGCCACACCCAAGGCCATGCCACCAACAATGGCCATGCCTACCAGTCCATCTGAAAAGGAAAGAGGGAGCCGTGATCAGATCAGCCCTGCCCCGGGTCCCCTGACCACACTCCCCCCCACAGGAGAGGAGTGCCTGTACCCGGAGTCTGGGGGTCAGGGCTCCAGAGACCTTGGGGGGGAGGTGTGATAAAGGACTGTGGGGGTGTTCCCCAGGGCCCCGGGCACAAGGGAGGAGATGTCAAGAGGTCTGTCACCTTTCTTCATGGCCTTGTCAATGAGGCGTTCCAGCTCCTTGGCCTGGTTGTTCTGGGGCTCAGTCTGCAGCAACCCTCGCACGTACTTCAGAGCCTTTTCATATTCCTGCAGTCACAGGAAAAAAACACCTCACATTGTATGCTCTTCATGATGCTGCTCTGGCTGGCCCCCACCCAGGGCTGTCCTCCTGTGGCCCTGGCTCGGGCTCATCCTTCCTCCTCCTCCACTCTTGCTACAGCCCCACCCCACAGAGTAGAGTCCACAGGCAGCCCAGCTGTGGGGGGGTGATAAGCTAGTGGAGATAACAGCTACAGGCACGGGGCTGCACCTCAACCCTGACGTCACCATGGTCCCCACACCCTGAAACTCTCTCATCTTCCCATGGAATCACTCTATATCCATGCACTTGTAGCCCCAGCCACTGCCCTTCGCTGCCTGGGGAGACTCAAGAGGAACGTCATTGGGAGGAAGGGCTCTGCAGCCTTACCTTGAGACGGTAGTTGCCCACGGCCAGGTAGAAGACATAATCCCGCTGTTCCTCTTTGCTCCCTTTGGGCAACAGCTCTGGAGGGGGGAGGGAGAGGGGAAAGATGGATTTTCTCTCTTTAATTTTTATTTTATTTTAGGTGCACTGGTGTTTTGCTTGCATGTTTGTCTCTGTGAGGTACTGGGATCCTCCGGAACTAGAGTTACAGACAATTGTGAGCTGCCATGTGGGTGCTGGAATTGAACTCAGGTCCTCTGGAGGAGCAGCCAGTGCTCTTAACTACTGAGCCATCTCTCCAGTGCCTGGATTCTCTTCTTAACACTGTGTGCACAGGTCCTGCCATGCTGACTCACTGCAGCATCCTGGGTAGGTCACTGTCCTAGGCCTCCATTATCAGTTTCTATCACCCTCAGTTTTCTAGCCACAGCTGGGAGGCATAGTGAGCCTGCCAGACACCTGTGGCACTAATAGATGCCATCCCTATTGGCCAGCTGGGGGGTGGTCTCACTGCAAGGCTACCTCCTGTCTGACATTTGCATTCCCCCTTTTGTGTCATCCAGTTGAGGATGACCTGACCTTCTAACCCTGCTGCCGCCGCCTCCTGAGTGGTTGGTACAGGGCCACACCTGGCTTACGTGGTGCTGGGAGTGGGAACTGAACCAGTGTCTCAGGCACTCTACTGACTGAGCTTGTTTTCTCCTTTCTCTGAGACGGGGCTTCTCTGTGTAACAGCCCTGGCTGTCCTGGAGCTCACGCTGTAGACCAGGCTGGTCTGGAACTCAAGAGATCCACTTGCCTCTGCCTCTCAAGTGCTGGAATTAAAGACATGCACCACCACATCCACAACACATTCCCTTTTAACTCAACTTCCCTGAGTGACCCTCACCTATTTTTCATTCCCCCCTCCCTCCTCTCTCTCTCTGTGTATGTGTGTGAGATAGGGACTCAAGCCAGAGGTGGTAGTGCACGCCATTAATCCTAGCACTTGGGAGGCAAAGACAGGTGGATCTCTCTGAATTTGAAGCCAGCCTGGTCTACAGATCGACAGCCAGGGATATTTAGAGAAATCCTGTCTTAAAAAAAAAAAAAAAAAAGATAGGGACTCACTATGTTCCCAAGCTGGTGCCTGAGCCTCCAGTATGCTAGAGTTTTAGGTGTGTGCAACCATACTTGGCCACTAAGTAGTTTTGCAATGTTGAGACATTCTCAGTGTCTGTACTGTGCACCCAATGACACTTAAACGATGAGACCACTTCTGCTGTTGTGTCTTATGTATCATACAAGAAATCTGAAAATTCAGAACTGATCAAAGACCCCAGAGCTCGTGGAGCACCTCAATTCCCAGCGCTAAGGTGGCTGAAGCAGGATTCAGAAGTTAAAGTTCTCTGAGTTATATAAAGACCCTGTGTCAATTAAAAAAAAAAAAAAAAAAAAAAAAAAAAAACAACTAAATGACATAGGCATCTTTTGTTAGCACAGTGCTGTCCTAATAGCCTTGGGAATTATCCCAACATGTCCCTCAGATTCCAAAATCTACAAATGCAAAGGCCCTTATATGAAATTAAGCATCATTTGCATAGAACCCAGTTGTATTCCCCAAAGATGCTTTTTTTGAGACAGGGAACTCAGGTAGCCCAGGCTGACCTCGAATTTTAACAGTATAGAGCTGACTCTGGCCTTGAACTTCCTGCCTTCATCTCTGCAGCCAATGTTCTACCACTGAGCTATGCCCTCATGCCTCTACCTTTGGAGTTCTGGGATCACATGTCCTCAATACCACTAGCCCCCCAGATATTTTAAATCTCTAAAACTTTTTTAAATTGCTGTTGTACAATACAATGTAAATGCAATATTAACAGCCACTAATAATTGAAGAAGACATTTTTTGTGGATATTGTGTGTGTGGTATGTAGGAATCCCTGTGTGGAGATAGATGTACACACAGAGGCCAGAGGTACTCTTTACTCCATTCCCTTGAGAAAGGGTTTCCCAAGAACCCAGGGCTAAGATGCAAGCAAGTCCCCAGCAATACAGGTACTTGTGGCCACACTCAGCTTTTCCCACCGGTCCTGGAGGTTCAAACTTAGGTCTTCGTACCCACACAGGAGTCTTCTCTATGTATTTTTTTCACAGCATTTTCCATCTGAATGAATGTTCAGATGCTGAAATTGGGGATACAGAGAATCGACCTAGTCTTTTGCTGCTGTGAATTTACTGATGGTTACTGGTGGCTATGAGATGAGGGTTCCATGTTGAAAAGGATCCTAGAGGGGTGATGTCAAGGGGATCCAGCAGCGCCTTACCCTCCAGGAGCATGATTCCTCTACGGATGTCGTCATTGTATTTACTTCTCACCAAGCACCAGGCATACTCAAACTGTGTGCTTTTGGATACAGAGCCAGCTGCCTGCTCAGACTGAAATTTCCTTTCAAAATTCTGTCGTTAGAAAGAAAGGGAATCATTTAAAACAAAGGGCGTCCTCCAGTTGAACTTGGGTTCTAAGTGCCAGTTAGGCCACACTTTCCTCCTGTCTACCTACCACCTTCCTCTTGCAGAGCTTGGTACCCAGGCTCTGTGTCTTCCTCAAAGTCCCTGCACTCGGCCCCTAGTGGTACCAAGCGGAGATGACACCTGGTGGCAGCTGCGGGCACTGCTCCCGGACCAGCTGACCCCAAGTAGCTGAACAGTAAACATACTGTCACAGCAGCTAAATGACCTTCCCCTCCGCCTTCGCTTAAAGTTGCTGGTTCCGTCCCACCCTATTTGGGGGGGGGGGCGGCGGCGGAGGAGGGCTGGATTTGTCTTACCTTAATTCTAGAAGAGGAAAGAAAACACCACTACAAGAATGAGGGCTAGCATGCAGTGAACCATGCTGGACTCAATACTAGCAAAAGCTTACGCAGGTGATTATGCGACCTCATCGCTTGCACAAGTACCCCAAATTCCAACTCTGCATCACACTTAACCCCCTAACACGCCAGGCCTCAGGTCTGAGTTGCCGAAATGCTGGAAACTACAAATCCCATCAGGCCCAGGTATACAGCGCAGGTTCCTACAAGAAGCCGGACACCGCAGTGGCTGCTGGGAGTCGTAGTTCGGTTTCCCCGGCAAGCCGAAGCCGGCAGTGTTCGGCCTCCGTCAGTTCTCCTTAGGAACTGCCATTTTCGATTCTGCCCTCCTCCTTCCTCTGGCCCAGGCCTCACCTTCAGATCCTCCACAGACACCAGCTCGTTTAGCACGGCCTCCATGGCCACCGCCCCTGTAAGTCTCACACTAAGGTCTCTACTGGGCCACGGTCTCCATGGTCCAGCAGCAGGGGCGGAGAGGCACTTCCGGCACCGACCTGTGGAGGCCCCGCCCCTTCCCTCTATGCCGGGGGGCAGGAGGAGGTGCTAGCGCCAAAGTAGGGATCATCTCTGTGTGTGGTTTTTTTATTTTTTGGATTCACCTGATGCCCTAGCTAGACCCTACGTACTCCCAGGACTACATTATCCTAGGGACCAGTCTAACAATCCCTCACTGTGCCAAGTATGTAGAATCCTGGAGGCTATTTATCTTTAATGTTTGCAACAAACTCCGAATGGGTACTGAGGGCCTTGGCTTACAAGCTGCAAGAGGATTTGGAACCAAACCCCTCAGACTTGGGGCACATGATCACAGTGGTCACTCTCATAGGAATATGAAGAAAAGCTGATAGGGCAAGAGCCACAGTTCAGGGGTTAAAGGCCCACAATCCTCTTGTAGAGGAGCCAAGTTCAGTTTCCAGCATCCACACTGGCTCACAACTGCCTGAGATTCCAGCTCCAGGGGATGCAATGCCCCCTGGCAGCTGCACCCCTGTGCATATATCCTCATGCAGACACATAGGCATACACACGTTTAAAAATAAAACGTAAAAAGTTATCCCTTGCAGGGTCAGACCTTTCAAATATAATTTAGCCAAACCATCTTCTCGGTGTACTTGAGGATTATACCCAAGGCCTTTAGTCTGAGGAGGAGCAAAAGGTGAATGCTAACCTCTGGTATTTTAGTATTATGTTGGTATGTTTTTTGAGATGGGGTCTTACTATATTTCCCTGGCTTGCCTTGTACTCTGAGATCCGCCAGTCTCTGCATTCCAAATGCTGGGATCAAAGTTGTGCACTGCCACACCCAGCAGTCCAATGCATTTTTGTTGAATGAAATATGAACAAAGCTATTACCAAAACCCTTTTTGTGGTAGTACCACTTTTACTTCCTCCCTCCCTTCCGTGTATGCATGCATGTGGAGGCCCCCAGGCAATCCTGGCTAGCATTCACAGTTCATCACCATGGGAAGTCAGGACAGGAACTCTAGCAGGGTAGAACTTAGGAGGCAGAAGCTGATGCAGAGGACATAGAGGATGCTGCTTACTGGCCTGCTCAACTTGTCTTCTAATAGAGCCCAGGACCACCAGCCAAGGAATGGAATCACCCACAGTGCGCCGGGCCCTCCCCCATCAGTCACTAATAAAGAAACCGCCCTACAGCTGGACTTTATGGAGGCATTTTCTCAACTGAGGGTCCCTCCTTTCAGATGACTCTAGCTTGTAGGTCAAGTTGACAGACTAGTCAGCACACCCACTGTCCCCTGCCCTGATTCTGAAACCCCCAGTGATCACAGGTCCTCTGCAAGTACAGCCCCTGTTACTCTGTCTACGCCTGCCCCTTGCTTTTTGGCTGATTACTTGATTCACAATTAAGTGTTTCCTAGGTGCCGCTCACTATTCGAGTACAGGATTGGCATTGACAGAAATCCAACTCCTGTCCTCAAGCATCTTATATTGGGGGATATAAAATAAATAAAAGCAGAGTTGGGAATGGTGGTGCGTGCCTATAATCCTGGCTCTTGGGAGGTGGAGGCAGGAGGATCAGTAAATTTAAGGTCATCCTTGGCTAGATAGCAAGTTCGAATCCAGCCTGAAGTGGACCCTGTTGGGAGTCTGACAATCTAAGGCTTTCTCAGAGGCTTGAATAAAAGGACAAAGGGGATGTTAGTTCTCTGTTATGGTCCAGGAGTAGACTTGGCAAGGTCTGAGGCCAGCGCCTGTGCCTTGAAGGAGTGAAGACTGCAGTTTATTGGCATTCTATAATTTCCCTTAGGCTGTGGCTGCCAGTCCTTGAGCAGATGTCTATGAAGGTTTCTGTATTCTCTTTGCCAGCATCATATGATTTAGCTCTCTGCTACTCTAGCCCATTCTCCCCTTACAAATACTGGGTAAGATGCTGTATTTCTTAATAAACTTGCTTAGCATAAGTCATCAAGTTATGCAAGACCTCCTGGCCCCAACTGTCTGTATTTCTCACCCCCAGTCTTGCCACTTAACACCTTCATTTCTGTGGATTCAGGTTAGGACACTGTTTTTTAAAAAACTAAAAACTGACGCCTTTACTCCCAGCACTCGGGAGGCAGAGGCAGGTGAATCTCTATGAGTTCTAGGCCAGCCTGGTCTACACAGCCAGAGCTACACAGAGAAACTCTGTCTCAAAAAGAAGGAGGAGGAGGAGGAGGAGGAGGAGGAGGAGGAGGAGGAGGAGGAGGAGGAGGAGGAGGAGGAGGAGGAGGAGGAGGAGGAGGAGGAGGAGGAGGAGGAGGAGGAGGAGGAGGGAGAGAGGGAGGGAGGGAGGGAAGGAAGGAAGGAAGGAAGGAAGGAAGGAAGGAAGGAAGGAAGGAAGGAAGGAAGGAAGGAAGGAAGGAAGGAAACTGAGCTAGAAATGGCTTAGTAGTTATGAAAACACTCTGGCCAGGTGTGATAGTGCAGGCCTCTAATCCCAGCACTTGGGAGGCAGAGGCAGGTGGATCTTTGAGTTTGAGGCCAGCCTGGTTTATAGAGTGAGTTTCAGGACAACCAGGGCCATGTAGAGAGATCCTGTCTCAAAACACCAAAATAAATAAAGAAAACAGCCTGCCCTTCCAGAAGACCTGAGTTCAGTTCCCAGGTCTCAAGTCAGATGGTTCACAACCTCCTGTCTCTGGGCACCTCCACACATGCACACACACATATCCACATAATTAAAATAAATCTTTTTAAAAATGAAAAACAAACAAAACCCGAGACATTGTGATAAAGTGAGATGTCTATGTCATCTGATACAAGACTCGTAAGATCCCTGTTTTTTGTTTCTCAAGACAGGGTTTCTCTGTGTAACAGGCCTGGCTGTCCTGGAACTCACTTTGTAGACAAGGCTGACCTTGAACTCAAGAGTGGTTTCTGATTTTTTTTTGAGGCAGGATTTTTTCATTATGTAGCCTTGGCTGGCCTGGAATGGCCTATGGTAGCCTAGAATAACCTTAAACTCACAGAAATCTACTGCCTCTGTCTCCTAGGCGCTGGGATTAAAGGCATGTGCTACCACACCCAGATAAGATCCAGGAGGGGAGTCATGGGGATATCCCAGTCCTGAATCCTTTGGAATCTTCTGAAGGATGAGGACAATTCTCATTCTCCTGAGGTGGAGTGTGGTGGGTCCTGTGGAGCTTCAGGACAGGGCTGCTCACAGAACACAGTCCTGATTAAAAACCTGGAACCCTGGGTCTCTTCGTTCGTTAGGGGCATGAAGCCACCACAAAAGGCTCTCACTGCAGTTTAGAGCCTCGGGTTGGTAATCATGTGGAAGTTCCATGAAGGCCTTGCATGAACCACCCTCTCTCCCTACGCTCAGCCCATGCACTGGCCACTCCCGGGTGAATCTCTTCTAAGAAACCAGGGATGGCGGCGCTTCCTCCAGCCTCTCAGCTGTCTCAGCTCTTTTCCCACCCAGGAGCTCTCAATTTGAAAAGCAGCACTCGGGAGGGCAGGTGGCACCGAGGGACTAGTGAGGGCCATCTGAAGCGGGCGTACTTGGAAGGACTGAGCTCTCTAATTTGTGGCTTCAGGAGCTAACCCAAGGGAAACAGTGTCAGCACTGACTTGCAGACAGACCCCAAAACAGGGTCCACAAAGTGGAGAATCACTGGGGATCTGGAGAAGTAAGAACACAACCCAAGTTTGTGTGAGAAGTTTGAGAGGAGAGAAATCACTTTCTCCTTGAAATGGGGGCTTGGGCTGTAGCTCAGTGTGCAGGGTGTTTCCCAGCAAGCATGAGCCTGGGGCTTGGGCCTTAGCACAAAAAGATGGCTCAGCCAGCAAAGGCGCTTGCTGCTAAGGCTGATGACTTGAGTTTGGCTCCTGGGACCCATACGGTAGAAAGAACCAACTTTTACCAAGTTGTCGTCTTGCCCCCACATTCTGACGGTGACACGTATAAATGCTCCTAAGTAAGTGAACAAATGTGTGGGGAGGGGGATGGAGAAGAAACCACCACCAAATGAACACAAAACCCACACAGTAATGTAGGGAGCTGAAAGCACAAGGAAACGTTACAGGGAAGGCACCAAAGAAAAGTGGGTTGCTGAAGACACTCGGTGATGCTCTAGAGGGAGCAGAACGGTGGCACAGTGACAGGAAGAACTGAGCAACACAGGCAAGTGGGAGGGTATTCCAGGCCGGCCAGGGCATACTGCCCTGGAGGTTGTGAGCCCCAAATCCTAGTTACTGTAGGAGCAGGCAAGAGGCTCACAAGTACAAAGCACACCAGAGTTATAAGAGTGAATCCAAGGCCCAGAGAACTTTAGTGAGACTGTGTGTGTGTGTGTGTGTGTGTGTGTGTGTGTGTGTGTGTGTACGCGCGCGTACGTGCCATGATGTCCACGTGGAGGTTAAAGGAAAACCTGCAGGGTTCAGTTCTCCCCGTCCACCACGTGGTCTTAGGGATCAAACTCAAGTTGTCAGGCTAGGTAGCAGGCACTTTTACCCGCTTGTTCTAGTTAGACTTTATTGCTGTAATAGACTATGACCAAAAGCAATCTAGGGAGGAAAGGGTTTACTTGGCTTATACAGCCTGAACATTGTCCATTACTGGGGGAAAGTAGGGCAGGAACCTGGAGGAGGCAGGAGCTGATGCAGATGCTGTGGAAGGGAGCTGCTCACTGGCTTGCTCAGCCTGCTTTCTTATAGTAGCAGGACCACCAGCCCAGGCAAGGCACCACCCACAATGGGCTGGTGCTCCCTCATCAAAATTCAAGGAAATGCCCCATAGACTTGAGACTTGCCCACACGCCATTTTCCCTCTTCCCAGGTGTCCCTGGCCTGTGTCAAGATAACAAGGAACTAACCAGCACACCACTGAGCCATCTTACTAGTTCCTAAGTCTGTAATTACTCGTTCACTGCCACTAACTATAGCAGCTTCACAACAGTGCAGGTTAAGGGAAAACCCCAAACAGGCCAAGCAAGTCTGAGGAACTGTTTGTTTGGTTTTTTTTTTTTAGGTGGTTCACTACTAAAATTACTCTCCAATACCATCACTCCCAGTTCTCCTGAAACTGAAAATCTGATTTCATCCTCATCACTAGTGGCTCTGCTTGGCCTGTGCTATTTTTCAGTGTGAAATTAGCCACTTGTGCCGATGATGGGATCAATTCTGGCCTCCTGCCTTAGCCTGGGAGGTACATGAGGGCAGGATGTATGCCTGTCTGCCCAGCCCAGTGCCTAACACTAGTAGACATGTCATGATTATTGAGGGAACATATTGGTGTCATTACTAACTTCAAAAATAATTATTTTTCATTTTGTTTGCATGGGTGTTTTGCCTGTGTGTATGTATGTGTCCCACATACAGGCCTGGTGCCTTCAGAGCTCAGAAAAGAGTGTTGGATCCCTAGGAACTATAGTTAATAGATGGTTGTAAATCACCATGTGGGTGCTGGGAATTGAACTTGGGTCTTCTGCAAGAGGAGCAAATGCTCTTAAGCTATGAGCCAACTCTCTATCCCTTCATTGTGTGTGTGTGTGTGTGTGTGTGTGTGTGTGTGTGTGTGTGTGTATGGAGGCCAGAAGCTGACATCAATCTCTTCCACTATTGTGCCCCAACCTTATCTTACAAGACTGGTCTCTGTCACTGAACCCAGAGTGTGCCCACTAGAATGGCTAGTTTGCCCTGAATCCATCTACCTCTCCTCCTACCACTAGGGTTACAGGTACCCACAATCAAATCTAGCCTTTAATGTGGGGTGAGGGATCAACACTCCGGTCATCAGGCTTGGCAGCAAGTGCCTTTTTGGACAGAGACATTTCACCTGTCTCCCTTGTATATGTACAAGTATGTATGTATGTATGTATGTATGTATGTATGTGTGTATGTATGTACACACACACACACACACACACACACACACACACACACACACACACACAGCCCAGGCTGGCTTTGAAGCCCTTTTCCTATTGCCTCCGCTACAGGCATGCCCATCTTCATTACTGACTTTCTAGAAAGTTAATGTACAGTAAGATAATGCAGTCAGTTAGACACGATATATGGCTAAGGAATGTGCTCACTGAGAACATTTTCAATGAAAGGGGAGGGAAGGGAAAAGGCAGGCACGAAGATGCTCATCTTGCATCATCTGAGAGGGAAACCACAGGGAATGGCTTTATTAAATGATACCACAGGGGTCTTAAACAACACAGGCATATTGGTTTCGGACCTGTAGATGGGAATATTCAAAGAAAAACAAAACGCTCTCCAACTTTGACATGAAAGGGCAGAAACATCGAAGGTCGGTGAGACTAAATTTAGCTGTGGTCTGGATCCTGAGCTCTGGGTCCCTCCCTTGAGCCCATCAGACGGAAAAAAATCCAGCTTGGTGCTCTTCCAACCTTCTGTTACCTTTCCTCTACCTCTCAGCTGCACTGCTGTGCAGTAAGTTATCTTATCAAGAGTACAGCCACTCGCACTATTTATTAAGCAGCTACTACAGGCCAGGCACTCTTCTCATGCTACGAAGTACAGAATCCTCGGAAGGTACACTGTAGTGTAAGAGACCAGACAGCTAACGAAGATATATTATATAATCAGGCAGTTCCTGCTCCAAGCCGGTCAACTCAGTCCAAGCCGGTCTCGCACTGGCCTGGCACTGCATTTCATGGTCAAAACAGGGGCGCTGATGTCCTTATTAAACACCGTCTAGAGCCAAGTGTGGTGGGTGCATGTCTATGATCCTAGCGCTTGGGAGGCCGAGGCAGGGAGATTCCTGAGTTCCAGGCTGGCCAGGACTACATGGCAAGACCTGTCTCAGAAGGAAAAAAAAAAAAAAGAAAAAGAAAGAAAAATCTTCTCAAGATAGTGTTTGTATGTCTCTACCCTCAGGATCGACCCCACTTACCCTTGCAGCTCCATCTCTGGGCATCCACGCACCCTGCACCCGAGGATGATCTCATGACAGCCTCCTTTGGTTTCATCCACAGCGATTTATCAACCAGAGTCCTCCATCCCGCACCGCAGCCAGGGCTAGGCCCAGGGCTGTTCTATACAGGCACCTTGGGGGCTATCCCTGACCACGCAGCCCTGCAAACCTTCATGCCACAGCCACTGTGCGTCGTTTATCTTTTCTGTCAAAGGGCAAACCCCTGAGGACAGCCTCAGGGTAGAAGCAGTAAACCGGGCGATAAGGAAAGCACGCTTGAGGCCTCTCTGGGAGCCTGGACTTCCGGGTGGCGGCTCGGCTGGGGTTGCTCTAGGAAGTGTCTCGGTGGTCTGGAGGACCGGGAAGCCGCTTCCCTGGGAAAGGG
This sequence comes from Cricetiscus sungorus, assembly GCA_030556225.1. Classification (NCBI taxonomy): domain Eukaryota; kingdom Metazoa; phylum Chordata; class Mammalia; order Rodentia; family Cricetidae; genus Cricetiscus; species Cricetiscus sungorus. The sequence goes on from JANBXA010000044.1 coordinate 13,579,202, forward strand.
AAGGCTTTGCGTCTGCGCAGCAGCTGCCCTCCGCAGGGAGGCGGGACCGAGAGGAGCCAAGGGCGGAGTGAGAGGACAACACTGGCCAGTGAGCTCAGGCTGCTTCACCAGGGGGCGTGGCGACGCGAGGAGGGCGGGGCACGGCCGGACGCTGGAAAAAGAGTCTCTCCATCTACCTGATGCTCTAAAGGTTATTTTTACAGACCCGAAGATGGCTCAACCGGTACAGGGCCAAGCCTGACAACATGAGTTCGATCCCTGGGGCCATATGATTAGGGGCGAGAGCTGACTACTGCAAGTTGTTCTGACCTCCATACATATATCTTGTGGTTCGCACACACACAGTGAATAAAATGTAATATAAATGACTTATTTTAAGTTTGTGTGTGTGTGGTGCATATGTCTGTGAGTGCCTGTGGAAGTTAGAGGCCAGCCTGGGGTTTCTTCTTCAGTTCCTCTCTTTTTATTTTTAAGATGGTTCCACTAGGAAGTTCTGTCTGGCCAGGGATGCCATATGTACTACAGGCTAGCCCCCAAGTCACAGAGATCTGCTTCCCCAGAGTTGGGATTAAGGGTGTGCATCACCACACCTGGCTCTCCTCCTTGTTTTTCTGAGACAGGTTCTCTCACTGAGCCTGTCTGAGTTTGATCGAGGTGAGCAGCTGCACACAGTCTCTCCGTGGAAGTGGGATGTCATGACTGACACGGGGCCCTTGGGGTTCTACAGGATGGAGCCAACCTGGAGCTCACCTAACAGTCTGCCTGAGCAGGGAGCCCCAGGAATCCTCATCTCTGCCTCCAGCACTGGGGTTACAAATGCCTGCCCCACTAAGCACAGCTCTTTATGTAGACTCTGGGCATCCAAACTCAGTTCCTCATGCTGTGTGACAAGTACTTAACCAACAGGAGCCATTTCCCTGGCACGCACACACACACACAAAACAACAGATTATATGTGGAGATAAGGTCACAGATCTTTGCAATGGGAGCTAACAGGCAGTTTCCTACAGTAACTGAGAGACCTGGGGCTACTTTTAGATGATTTTTTACTGTAAATTACTTAAAGCTGTCATCACTTGCTTTCTGGCTAGGGCCGGACAGGCAAGGAGAAGTCCTTGTGATGTTGATAGACCCAGAACTCTAAGCAGTGAAAACCAGGGGCCTGTAGCTCCAGATTTCACAAGCCAGCGGCTTTGGCTGTTGGCTCACAGTCTGGGGCTATTCTGGGCTTTAACCAGCAGAGTCCCTGGCACTTGGGCCTCCTCCCTCTCTTCAGAGCACCCACCAGGCCGGTGTGCCATGTTGCTATCTGTCTGTCCCTGGAATTAATACTTCTACTCAATGCCTTTTCTCTAACAAGCCATCTCAGTGTCCCCTTGCACCTGATGTCACCAGTGTTGCTGTTCTCTGGCCTAGAGTGTCTGAAACCTTGGCTCTTGAGGCATGACAGATCGCTGAAGCTCCCCCAGAGGCTGGTGCCTGTGTTTTTGTTTTTTTAAGATTTGTTATTTAATGTGTATGTTATGTGTGACTGAGTGTATGTATGTACACCACATGTGTGCGGAGCCAGAAGAGGGCATAGGAATCTCTGGAACTGGAGTTGCAGGCAGTTGTCAGGGGCCAGGTGGTGTGGGTGCCAGGAATCTGTTGTGGAATATTAGCTTAAGATGTATTACATCAATCGAAATGAGGAAGCAGTGAAAATAAGAACAAAGGAGTCAAGACCATGCTGGGGAAACCCACAGAATCAGCTGACCTGAGCTAGTGAGAGATCACTAACTCAGGTCTGACAAATGCAGAACCTGCATAAGACCCAACTGGACTCCCTTAATATAGGTAACAATGGTGTGACTGGGACAATATATGAGGCTACTGGCAGTGGGTCCAAGATCTAACACTAATACACAAACTGACTTAGTGGAGCCCATTCTATATACCATTCTATATGGAGAGATACATGCCCAGCCTAGATACAGGGGTGTGGGGGTGGAGAGGTGCCTTAGTCCTGCCTCAACTAGATGATGGGACAGACTTAGTAGACGTCCTGGGGGACGCCTTACCTTCTCCAAGGAACAGAGGGGAGGAGGGGAGAGTGGAGGAAGTGGGAGGGAAGGAGGGAAGGGGAACTGGGATTGGAATGTAAAATAAATAAAGAGATGCGTTACATTCATTTTTTTTGCTGTGAAACATTTGTTTAAAGATGTAAAGATGTGCTGCATTCTTTTGTGTTGCTTTGGTTTAACTCTGCGAAGCTCTGTTACTTTGCCTGTTTAAAACACCGGATTGGTCTAACAAAGAGCTGAATGGCCAATAGCTAGGCAGGAGAGAGAAATAGTTAGATAAAGGAGAAGAAATGACAGAGAAGGGAGGAGTGAGAAAAGGAGGAGAGGAGGGTACCAGGGGTCAGCCACCCAGCCATACAGCCAGCCACAAAGTAAGAAGAAAGGAAAGAATAAAAAAAGGTAAAAGGCCCAGAGGCAAAATGTATAAAAGAGAACCAGGATAATTTAAGTTGGAAAAGCTGGCTAGAAACAAGCCAAGCTAAGGTTCGGCATTCATAAGTAAGGCTAAATCTCACTGTATTAAAAACAAAAACAAAAACCTACAGGAACAGAACTCAGGTCCTGTGGAAGAGCAGCAAGTGTTTTTCACTGCTGGCCACCTCTCCAGCCCTAGCGCCATGCCCCTATTTATTTATTTATTTATTGGCTTTTTTTTTCGAGACAGGGTTTCTCTGTATGGCTCTGGAGCCTGTCCTAAACTAGTTCTGTAGACCAGGCTGGCCTTGAATTCACAGAGACCCGCCAGCCTCTGCCTTCCGAGTGCTGGGAATAAAGGCATGCGCTGCCACCACCCGGCCTGCCATCCTCCTTTTTAAAAAACAGATTTCTTTCTTTAGCCTCAACTGTCTGCTCTTGCTCTTCTTCCATAGTAAACACACACACACACACATACACACACACACACACACACACGCACGCACGCACGCACGCACGCACGCACGCACGCACGCACACACACACCTTCCCCAGAGTGCATTATTTGAGGCTTCCTCAGACCCTGCACCTGAATGTTTTTTGTTTGTTTGCTTTATGCTGTGCCAAACTATCTGGGGGTGCCACATGGAGGTCAATAGGATCCAACCTTTGTCAAAACGCTTGGTTCCCAGTTGGAGGTGCTGTTTTGGAAGGCTCTGGATGCTTTGGGAAGTGGGGGATAGCTGGAGGAAGTAGGTCACTAAGGATGGGTCTTTGAAAAAAGCACACAGCCCTTGTTCTTTGCTTCCTGTCAGTGTGATCACTGGTTAGTTGTCAATCCGGCAGAATCATCGGAAGAAGGGCCTAGGAGCTTCTCTGTGAGGGGCTGTCCTGATCAGGTTACCTGACTTGGAAAGCCTGTCTTCCTTTCCTCCCTCCCTTCCTTTCCTCCCTCCCTTCCTTTTCTTTTCTTTTCTTTTCTTTTCTTTTCTTTTCTTTTTTTTTGTTTCTTTTTTTTTTTTTTTTTTTTTTTGCCCTGGTTGGCCTGAATCTGTAGACCAGGCTGGCCTGGCTTCAAATTCACAGAGATCCTCACCTGGACAACACAATAGAGCCAACTCTGTTGGCAGAGGTGTGGGTAAACCAGCCTTGAAATTTTAAGTGTGGAAGAGCTGTTCCCACTGCTTATTGGTCGTATGGCAGTGTGGGTGTGGGGTTTTGGGTGGGTGAGACATGTCCCCCTTACCACCCTCCCCCAGCCCACCCCACCCTGCTCCTTACAACCTGCAACAGATGATTGAGATGAGCTTCTCCCTTGCCAGCTGCAACACTCAGGAAAACCAGCCATGGCAGTGCTGGCCCTGTTGTTGGAGGTGCAGGTGAGCCAGCCCCGATGTTGGGAGCAACACAGTAGAGCTGACCCAAATGGCAGGACTGGCCACCCCTTGCTCACTGTGGCAAGGGTGATTTAGCCAGGGGAGTGCTGGAGAGCTGCCCCTGGTGGTGAGGACAGGGGTGTGGGGACAGAGGGGTGGGATGTGCGTGCGTGCATGTGTGTGTGTGTGTGTGTGTGTGTGTGTGTGTGGAGAGAGAGAGAGAGAGAGAGAGAGAGAGAGAGAGAGAGAGAGAGAGAGACAAGGACAGAGACAGAGACAGAGACAGAGAGAGACAGAGACGGAGACAGAGAGAGACTTGGCAGGCTATCCCAACCCTGCAGCAGCCCAGGCCCAGAACCAGGGTTATGATTTGGCCGACCCCAACATCTGCCTCATCTATAATTTGCTGGAGCAGGTGGAGGGGCCGGGCCTGCAGATCCAAAGCAACAACATGACGTCCAAGAAGAGTCCCAGTGAGGGCCCAGCAGAAACCAGAGGCCTCCAAGCACAGCAATGACTCTTTGCAATGAACACTTGCAAGAAAAGACATAAGCGGTTTACTGCGTGACTCACTGCGGCACACCACAATTTCCATGATGAGATTTTTTAATGTGTTCCTTTTTTTTCTCTTAAATTTTGTTTTATTTGTGTGGGGGGGGTTGCAGGGGCAGAGGGCAGATGTGAAGGGTTGGGGAAATGAATGGGATTGAGATGCAGGATGTGAAAGACACATTGAATAAATTTAAAAAAATTAAAACAAAGTGAGCATGGCCCATCTCTAGTGTCTTCCTCCTCTTTTACCAAAGGACCTGTGCTGTGCTCTCCCTCAAAATGCCAGTCTTGTGTATATTGTCACAGAAACGCAAAACAAACTAAGGCAAAGGAGGTCTCACAACAGACTTGTGGTTGCTAATTCTTAAGTTCATGACTTAAGCCCTAACCACTTCGTCACTCCCTGGGTGATAATTGCACATCAGGTGGGCAATGTCTCGTCATTTGTGCTTAGATCCACACTTTAGTGCAATAATCTTTTTTTCTTCCTTTTTTTTTTGTTTTTGCAAGCACATGCACGCCACTGGGTGCATACAAAGGTCAGAGGAGAGCCTACAGGAGTCACCTATTTCCCTGTCTACTGTGTGGGATCTGGGGGATTGAACTTAAGTTCTCAGGCTTGGTGGCAAGCTCCTTCACCCTCTGAGCCACATCCCTGACCCCATCCCATTTCTTCTGTTCTTTCTTCCTCTCCCTCTTTCCTTTTAACCATTTTATCCTTATGAGTGCTTTGTCTGCACTATGTCTGTGTACCATGTGTATGTCCATGTTGAGTAGCTCACAACCAGTTACAGGTGTACCTGCAGCTCTAAGGGTTTTGCCTCCCTCTGCTGGCCGATTCAGGCATTGCACTCATCTGTATCCGGGCCGCCCCCCCCCCATAAAATAAAATAAATCTTAGAAAAACGAAAGTTGTTGCTATGCAAGCTCAACTGTTTCTATTTGGTTTGGTTTGGGGGGGGGTTGTGTCTTTTTTCTAAGAAAACTTGGGGACCTCATTATCATGAAGTTACCCCAGATGCCCCAGCCACCCCCAACCGCTGGGAAACGTACAGGTGCTAAGGAAGGATGTTTTAGAAGGCCAGCTATGACTAAGAGCTAAGTGGAGGCTGCTTCCTCTGGAAAGGCAGATCCCATCAAGCTGAGTGAGTCTGAGAACTCGCTTAGGCACGGAGTGTTCTTCAGTGTCAAAGTTGTCCAAGTATTTTTAAACTGCGGAGACTTTTATTGACTTAACCAGCTGAAGATGGGATGAAGGCAGTGCAAAATTGCGAAGAAAAATCTCTCATTAGATGAGGCTTTTTTCTCCCCCACTATATATTTAGAAGGTTTTTGTTCACTATGGAACAAAACCCTGAGCTTTATGCGTGTTACCGGCAGAATGGCAGGCGCCCCAACTTCCATCCCCAAAGTCATAGAGCAAAGTCCTAACTGCGGTCCCTGATAATAGACTATATTTAGGGCTTTCTTCCCACCTCCCCTCCCCCTTCCTCTCTTCCTCTATCCTTTCTTTATTCTCTGTTTTATTGTGTGTGGGTGGTTGGGGAGAGATGGTGTGCACGTGCCGTCGTGTAGGTATGGCAGTCAGAGAACAATTTGTAGGAGGCTTCCCTCTCCTCTAGCCGAGTGAGTGTCAGGGATCAAACCGAGGTCATCGGGCTTTGTGGCTGGCACCTTTACCTGACGAGCCATCTCCAGGCTCTCTTTATTCTTGATGTGGGCTCCTGCTGGGAAACCTAGGCCGGCCTGAAATTCACGGTCCTTTTGCTACAGTTTCCAGTGCTCATCATCTTCCCTCATCTTCCCATTGCAGGTGCCCTACCTCCAGCTAACTGGCTTCATCTAGGCTACACATCTCTTAAGAAAAATGATTATGTGCATGTGTGTGCCCATGAATGCAGGTGCTCACAGAGGTCACAAGAGGCTGTTGCTTCGCCCTGGAGATGGAGTTACAGGTGGTTGTGAGCTGCCCAGTGTGGGTGCTGGGAACTGAACTCAGGTTCTCAGCAAGAGCAGAGTGTTCTTAACCACTGAGATGTCTCTCCAGGCCGTGTGTGTGTGTGTGTGTGTGTGTGTGTGTGTGTGTGTGTGTGTGTGTGTTGCATATGTGTATGCTGGTGTACTCCTTGTGCATATGAGAGCCCAGAGAACAACCTTAGGTGTCATCCTTAGGAACACCATCTACCTCCTTTGAGACAAGGTCTCTCTCTGGCCTGGAGCTCACCAATCAGGCTAGACTAGGCAAATGCAATACCACTGAGCCACACCCCAGCCCCTCACTGGGGGATTCTAGGCAAATGCAATACCACTGAGCCACACCCCAGCCCCTCACTGGGGGATTCTAGGCAGGGGCTCTTCTGTTGACTCATACCATCAACCCTGGACCATTTTATCTTCACTAGAAGCACATGAGAATTGCAGTTTCTCTGCATTCTTGCTAGGACTTGATAATATCAGTATTATTGCCTTAGTCATGCTTTGCTTTGTTCTGAGACAGGGGTTTCTCTGCGTGTCCCTGACTGTCCTGGAACTCGCTCTGTAGACCAGGCTGCCTTGAACTCACAGAGATCCATCTGCCTCTGTCTCCCGAGTGCTGGGATTAAAGGCGTGTGCCACCATCTGACAATCTTAGTCGCCCTAACAGAGGGTTAAGTATTACTTTGTTGTGACTTTAACTCACCTCTTTCCTAATGGCCAATCTTATTAATGTTATGCGTCCACTTTGGGTAAATAGCACATCGTGTCTGTAATCTCTTTCACCCCTTTTCTTCCCCTCACCCCTCTCTGTTCTCTCTATTTTTTCTTCCTCCTCCTCTTCTTGGGACTGGGCTCAGGAGCTTTGCACATGCTGAGTGTGGTGCCAATTACCGGTGGGATTGCCTGGCATCGTTTCTGTCGCTGTGATAGATACCTGACAAGCCTATCATGGTGGCGCACGCTTTTAATCCCAGCACCATGCAGGAAGAGGCAGTGGATCTCTGTGAGTTCGAGGCCAGCCTGGTTTACATAGAGAATTGCAGGACAGCCAGGGATACATAATAAGAGCCTGTCTAAAAAGTCTAAAAAGAAACAAGACAAAACACAAAACCCTGGCCTCGAACTCTTGGTTCTCCTGTCTTTGGAGACCTGGAATCATGGTTTTGCACAACTGTGTTTTGTCCTTTCTTCAGATATGAGTAGAATTCCTCAGTGAAAGTCTGGCCTGGAGATTTCTTTTGTATAATTGTGTGGATAGAGTTAACACAGCATGCCTCTTTTGCTGCACAGTTTCAGATATCTCTGTAGCCATGGCAATGACCCTTGGTCACATTCTGAAAACCGAACGAGAATCATCACAGAGCTATTGGGAAGGAGTTATTCTCTGTGCCCAAAATAGAATCAAGACAAAGCAGGCGGTAAATCAGCACAGAGGAGCACATCCTCGAGCTTAACCCTTGGGAGGTGGATGAAGAGCTCATTTGGGCTACACAGTATGAGGTCAGCCTGGGCTACATGTAACCCTATAACAGAAAAAGATGAACAAAGGGCCTGAGAGATGGTTCAGCGGGCAAGAGTGCTTGCTATGAAAGCAAGGGGACCTGAGTTCGAACCCCCAGCATCATATAAAAAAGCTTGAGCATGATGGTTTGCATGCCTGTAACCCCAGGGCAGTGGAGGGCAGAGATGGGATTTGTAGGGGCTTGCTGGCCAAAAGTCTAGCTCCAAATGCAGCGTGATAGACCCTGTCTCAAGGCAATATGGCAGGATATTGGATGTCCTTCTCATGGACACATGCAACTACACACATGTAACCACACACAACAAATACATCTACGGAAAATTGAACACCACAGTGACCTTGGCTGTCCTGGTAGCTCTGGTTTGGGTCCTCAAAGGCTCAGGTGTTGAAGACTTGGTACCCATATCATGGCGAGCCTGGGACGTGATGGGAACTCCGGGAGGTGGGGTCTGGTGGAGGGATTCAGCATTGTAGGACCTGGAACGACTCATACCATCGCAACCCCTTCCTCTCTGCATTCCAGACACCATGAGGTGAGCAGCCCTGTCCTCCCACCTGCTTCCAGGCATGGCTCCCACCTTGTCAGAAAAGAAAAGCAGTCAGGAGGCTGCACTGAAACCAGACTCCAATAAGCTTCTCTTCTTCTTGTTGGTTGCCTTGGGTATTTTGTCAGCGTAACAACGAGCTAACACAGCAGATTTAGTTTTTTTCTTTTTTAGTTTGTTGAGACAGGGTTTCTCCTTGTAGTTCTGGCTGTCCTGGAACTCACTGTGTGTACCAGGCTGGCCTCAAACTCACAGAGATCTGCCTGTCTCCATCTCCTGAGTGCTGGGATTAAAGGTGTGCACCATCACTGCCCAGCAGCAGATTTAGTTTTTTTAAAATTGTGATTATTTGTGTGAGTGTGTGATTGTGTATGACTTGTGTGAGGAGGTCAGGGGACAACTTGCAGGAGCCAGATCTCTTTCTATCGTGTGGTCCCAGAGATGAAACTCAGGCCACCAGGCTTGGTGACAGATGCCTTTACTTACTGACGCTTCTCACTAGTCCTGTGTGTGTGTGTGTGTGTGTGTGTGTGTGTGTGTGTGTGTGTGTGTGTGTGTGTGTGTGTGTGTACCTACATTTGCAAAGGCAGAGGGTCCTGCTCTATTGCTGGCCACTGCCCAGCTGGCCTTGACTGTTTGATGTGGGGTCTGGGGATTTGAACTCAGGACCTCCTGCTTGTGCAGCAGGCACTCTTATCTTCTGAACCACCTCTCCAGCCCGGCAGCCTGTTTAAAGGAGGCATGCAGATTCAAGATAACTCACCTGGTGCTTAATATGGGACCGTGGTGGTCACATAACAGGCATGTGACCAAGTCGTGTGGGGAATTTTGACTCTAGGACTCATGTGAGATTTCCAGGACAAGGGCATCCCAAACTCAGCCCCTGCAGTTTGCTTCTGAAACAAGACAGTGTGCGCCTGACCCTGCCACCCTCCAGCTATTTATATCTCTTTCCTGCTGCGCCTGAATTGAATGTATCTGCTGAAATAAGTCTTAACTGTGAAAATACTTTCATGTGAGCCAAGGGGGGCCAGCTGAAGCAGAACAAGGGTAGGGAGAATGGTGGGGGGAGGGGAGGGGAAGGGAAAGGAGCAAATGCACACGCACAGACAAACATACAGATACACATACACATAGCCACATAGAGATGCATACACAGATACAGAGACAGACAGACACGCACGCATGCACACACACACACACACACACACACACACACACACACACACACACACACTCAATTGTTTGATGTACTCAAAATTATTGTCCTAGGGAGCAGGAGAGATGCCACAGCCATTAAGAGCACTTGCAGAGGACCAAGGCTCAGTTCCCAGCACCTGCATGGCAACTGGCAACCATTCATAAGCACATCTGGATGGGATCCCACAGGCACCCGGCATGCACGCGGTGCTCATACATACATGCAGGCAAAACATTCATACAAAAAAAAAAAGTAATCTCTCTCAAAAACAAACAAAACAAAAACAAAACCCCCACTAAACCTATTGTCCCTATGAAGACTAGGATGCTCCTCAAATGGGAAGACTCTGAAGGCTCCTGTTAGCATCAGGGAACTCTGTCAGGTGGCAGGCGAGACACTTAAAGAGATGGGCAGCTAATGCTATGCTTGGCTTCTGTGGCAGGGCTATTTCTAGAAGGGACAGAATGACAGGGCACAGCCCTGTCACATGACCTAATGTCACTGCTGTCTAGTGGATTACCAAAGTCTCGTTTGAAACTAAGTTTCTCATCAAGAGTCATTACTGACAATATGATTTAAAGAGACAAAAACCAAAATGCCTTCAGGAATCCAGTGTGGAGAAAGGAATCACTCACTGCTGAAAATGAGACACTGTCAAACTGTTGTCTATATTGGGGCACCTGTGCAGTTCTGGACTTGGTAAACACGTGTTTTCCAATTGTAGTGTGTTTCACCCTTTTTTGTTTTATGTATGTTGTCCCCACAACGAGCCACAGATAACAGTTGGCTAAGAATTTCTGGCAACCTCAGAGTGACTCTCATCAGCTCCAACTTAGCTGCCTGTTTTTCATTGTGTGAATTTTGAAAGAGTAAAAGGGGGACCGATTGTATCAGATATCAAAGCAAATTATACGGTGAGATAATTAGGTACTGGAGAAGGTTCAAGCAGATTCAAGGTTAATAGCCAACTTGAACAGAATTTAACAATAAAGGCAGACATTTCAAAACAGTTGGAAAGAGAGGTAATCATTAGACATTGTTGAAACAATTGAATAATCATGGGAGAGTGGGGGAATTTGGCACTTACTCTACTTGAACCCAAGCCAGGGCCTTATATATACTAGGCTTGTGCTCTACCCCTGAGCCTCGCCCAGCCCCTCACTGGGGGATTCTGGGCAAGTTCTTTAATAAAGTTAAAAACATTTTAAATTAGAGCACACCTGGTATCTCAGCACAAAGGAGGTTGAGGCAGGAAGATCAGGATCAAGGGTAGCCATGATGCTCAGTAGAGCGCTTGTGCAAACACAAGGACCTGGATTTGATCCCGGGAACCCTCATAAAAACCCTAGGCAAGCCGAGTGTTGGTAGTGCATGCCTTTAATCTCAGCCCTCGGGAGGCAGAGGCAGGCAGTTCGAGCCCAGCCTGGTCTACAAAGCTATGTAGAGAAACCTTGTCTTGGAAAAAAAAAAAAAAAGAAAGAAAGAAAGAATAAAAGAAAGAAAAGAAATAAGTGTGGCTGAGTCTCATGTCCGGATAAAGTTTATTCAGAATTTGAGAATTACAGTGCTGGCACCAGCAGGAACAGTGGGGCCTGCTGTGAATACAAAGCAGTTTTCCTGGGGACTCCCATCCTTCTGAACATTGTCACAGCATCCACCCTGGAGAGAATCCTGGGGGAGTGGGAGCCATCAGCTAGCATCCCCCCCCCCACACTAGCTACTTTCCATGTAACAGAAACCCACAACAGGCACTGCCTGTTGTGGATTTCAAGATCAGGAAGCTCATTCAACGTCAGAGAATTCACACTGGAGAAACGCCCTATTTCTCAAAGGTGTGTTAACAATCCGGCCCTTTCACGAATGCCTAACAACTAATTAGACAGTGGGATTTGCAGCAGACAGGGCCCCTGGGAAGATAATGGGTGGTGAACAACCTTTGGTCAGAATCCTAACCTACAGACTGTATCAGCTCAGTTGTCACCAGTTAAGGGACATGACAATGCACTTAGAAGTGGTAGGGAGCGTGCTGAATGTGGCTGTCTGCTTGGAGAGGAAGCTACACAGAAACTGGCACACAGAGAAGGCCCAAGGCTTCTCATCTGAGAAAGGAAGGGCACCCTTACAGGCTGCTCCTCATGTGGAGGAGCGGGGAAAGCTGTTCCCCTTTATTGCTTAAGAGAATACCAAGCTATGATCCCTACATGGAGGCTTTCTGAAGGTAGGGGTGAGGGTGGCAGGAGACTCAGGGTTAAAAGTGTCTGCAATAGCTTGGCAAGTCTGTTAAGACTTGAGGCAAGTATAAACAGGAGGAAGAATGTGAGTCCAAGGCCAGCCTGGGCTACAGACATTCAGGCCAGCCTAGGCAATTCAGTAAGACCTTGTCTCAAAAGCAAGAGTTAAAACAGGGCTGGAGGCATGGCTTAGCAGTAGAGCCCCTGCCTAGAATCCCCCAGTGAGGGGCTGGGGTGTGGCTCAATGAAAGAGTACTTTCCAGAATGTTTGCAGTCTGAGGTTTAATCTCCAGTACTGTACATACAAAAAAAGTACAGGGGAGGGAGGGGAGGCCATAATTCTCTCACAAGGTACACATCTAAACTTTCGTTTTTGCCTCTTCACCCCCAACCCAAGCTTTCACTCCTGTCTACCTCACAGGAGCCCCCTCTGGTGACTCATCCTCATTTGTTCCTTTTATAAAGTGATTCATTTTGCTGGTTTTAGTCTATTTCCATTGAGCACATGAAGTCTACAATCGACAAATGTGAGCTGCTGGCCTTGGCATTTGGGGTCCAGCTCCATACACTGTGTGATGCACACAAGCCATGTCCTGTCCTGTGGGCTGGTGTAGAGTCCCCATCACAGCTTCTCATTGACTTCACACACCCGGGACTGGGCCCCGTGCTTATTCTGAGACGCCTCAGAGGGAGGACGGCTTTTGCTAGAGTCTGCTTCTAAAGGGGGTAATGAGTATTTGTCAGTTTCAACTGAGGCACCCGGAGAAGCCTGGCTTTTTAATTTAGAGTGTCAAAGAGGAAGGGCCAGGCTTGAGTACAGCTTCTCCAATGATCTTCCACCTCTCCTCCTGCCTCCCCCACCCCAAGGGGTGGGATTACAAACGTGTACCCCCATGCCTAGTTTATGTAGTGCCTGCTAGGCACGCACTCTGCCAACTGAGCCACACCCCAGCCCCTGTCTCCCAGGGCTTAGCTGCACGAACGGAACTCAGGTTACTTGTGTGTACTGGCGGCTCAAGCTTTCTTCACTTGAACAAAAGGTAGAAAAAAAAAAAAAAAAAAAAAAGGGAGAGAGAGAGGGAGAAGTAAGGAATGGAGATGGCGCTGCCTTCCTCCCAGGAGGACCATGTTAAAACAACACACAGGCTGTCTCCTGAGTACGGCCTTTGTGCCTGCTGGCTCCAGATGCCACAAATGCCCCCAGGCTCCTATGCATTGCTCACAACAACCAGCTGTAGATACTGGCCACCGTCTTCAGAATTTACGCACCTGGCCTATCCTGACTTCTGACTCTTAGGGCTCTGGATGGCAGGCACTAACCCTCCCCCCATGACCAATCACTGGGATTGTTTTGCAGGCTGTGGTATATCTTCCCTCCATTGTTTATGTCCGTTTCCTATCAGCCAAGCCCAATTTCTCCCATCAACACTCAGGAAGAAAAGCAGCTTGGATTGTTTGTTTTTTTTTTCCCCATTGAGAACCATGGAAAGACCTATAGAGCAGCAGCGAGGGACGGACGGAGAGGCAGGGCATTTTAGTGAAGAGCTTAGGAATTGTTTCAGGCCACAAGGGCAGGACAGCTCAGGGGACAGCAGGCTTGCCTAGTATTCAGGCTGGAAGGAGATGTTTCCAGGACAGGTATTGTGGCTCGACAGAGTCATCAGTGACCCCAGGCTCCTTTTGCTCATCCCTCCTGTCATCCTCATCTGGTTGTCTCCCCTTGGTCTTGTTGCTTTGTAGATTCAAGACGGTCCCAACAGTTTCCCCATAAGTGTATTAGCAGAACTGAATCGCATGACCACTTCTAAGTCAATAGCAAAAGCAAAAGAGACAAGCTTGCTACAGTGACACATACAGGGAGACCCAGGGTGGTTGGGCAGCTGACTAAGCATGGCCTACTCTAACCATTCTATCCTTTTCCTGTGTTCCAAAGAAAGGGTTATTTCCTCTTCCACAGTAAGTGGGTTTCCTCCATATCATAGACTTGTTTCCTGTTTCCTCACTAACTAACTTTCTCCATTGTGATTTTGGACAGAACGTTAGACAATCAAAGCCCTTCTTACCATCCTAACACATAGTTACAAATCAGTCTGATTTCAGGTTCAGATTTCTAAAAAAGGGGAAATCTAACTGGCTGGACTGGATTTCCTTCCATTTATGAGTCAAATGACTTCAAAAGTTGCTGGCCAGCCTGTATTCCATTCTGAACCAAAGAACAGAATGCACGCACAGAGGCAGAATCTTGTGGTATACGATAGATACTATACCTAGGTAGCACTGGCTAGAGGTACGATAGGTAAAGTGGAGTTCAGTAGAGAGAGATATTGATAGTATGGGCTCTGATAGCCCAGAGAGCGTAAGATGAAGCGACTTCAGAAGAGAGTGGATACATAAAAGAAGGTGGAGACACTAGGGACCTGCCACAGCCTCTTTAGGCGTCTTAGCCCCAGATTACGTCACAGGGAGAGGAGGAACCCAACTGGCAGACAGAGCCAAGGCTCTAGACACAGAGCCCTACTTGGACCATGTCCCATATCTCCAGCCAAACAAGTGGAGATTCCAGACTTAGCGGAGCAGAAATAAAACATGATGCCTGACTTGCAGAGTCGATGGCATAACCAGACGCTCTTGAATCTGCCCCAACTCAAGAATGCCCTCAATTCCCACAGCAGATATGCTAGTGTCTGCTGGTAGGAAGCTGATGTCTCTCACAGGGAGTGCATGCTCCTGTAAAGTATTGGACAGGTTCAGGCAGGCTGAAGATGAGATTGGGGAAATAGTGCTGTTTTCAAAAGGCCATGAGTCCAAAAAGTGGGCTGCTTATCCCAGCAAATGGAACTCAAACTCCTGCTTCCAGCACTGGGACTTTTACAGGCACAGTTATTGGGGAGGTGTGAACTGGGGGTCCTGGTTCCTCTACCCAGGAGTTGCATGGCTTTGAGAGATGAGTAATACTCTCCACACTTATTTCCTTCAGTTGTAACATGGCCCAAAGGCTTATTCCAAAGGCTTGTTGAGAAGATTAAATGAGATGCTACATGGGCCCCCCAGGTCCCTGTGAGCACTAACACATTAGGTACTGTGAAGGGTGTCTCACAAACTCGGGAGGCAGAGGCAGGCAGATCTCTGTGAGTTTGAAGCCAGCCCGATCTACAGAGTGAGTGCCAGGACAGCCAGAGCTACACAGAGACACCCTTGGAAAATAAAGCAAAACAAAAAGAGGGGTGGGGGGCAGGAGCACCAATGAAGGTACAACTGCTCAAAAGATTGACTGGGAACCCTGCTGGTAACCTGGGATCAGGAAGTAGGGTGATGAGAAACAGGTTTTTTTTTTTTTTTTGAGAAAGGGTTTCAAGTATGTTACCCAGACTCTTGAGAATGCCTTTGCCTCCATCTCCTGAGTGCTGAGCCTCCTGGTATGTGCTACCAAGACTAGTAAGGGGCATCTTCACTGCTTTCTAGGCTGCCTTCTCGAGCAGATTGCTAGAAGCCGCCTCTAGGGTAGCCTTCAGCAGCTCCCTGGGGTGCCTGGGGTAGAGTGACTTCTCACCTTAGGCCTTTGTTTCTTCAAGAGCCTGCATTTCCTCTGCTTCTGTCTCCTCTCTCCACTTTTTATTGACTGTGGCCTTGGGACAGTCATTATTGGTGCAACTGGAGGGAATGTTCTAGAGACTTAGTACAAATCACATCATAGCAATATATTTCCAAGACAGGAGTGTGGAAACCTGGAGACAAACAGACTCATATGCGGCCTCTGCAAGGCCCTCCCTTCCCTCTGGGCCTTGGCACTGGGTGAGCTGTCCACATGTTCCCAAGTGCTGGGATTACAAGCATGCTCCACCATACCTGGTTTATGGAGCACTACAAATGGAACCCAGGGCCTTGTGCATACTAAGCAAGCATCCTACCAATTGAACTACATCCCATCCCTTAAAGCACTCACTTGTAAGGGCTAGAAGGGAACAGCGGCCCTGTGAGGAGCTGGGTTTAAGAGACCCCCATCTTATACATGACATGAGAGATGTCTATAACCAACAACGAAGGGGAAATCGAGCCTTGTGGGACCCAGAACTCAGCCATATATTGAAAGGAAGGGCTGTGACCTTCACATGGGGATGGGGGGCACAGGGCAGCTCAGTGTACTCCTTCACCTCTATTCTGGGTGTTACCTCCATAAACTGTCTGTCTACTAAGTCCGGAAGAAACTGTTTCCTCTACAGATACAGCCCTAGGTGTCATCCAGCAGAGCTCCAGGTTCACATGGAGGGGGAGGGATCCCTGAGCCAGCCTCCCCCAGCAGCCTGGATGTGAAGACACACGCCAGTGCCCATTCTTGCTTACTCATCAAGTGTCCTTTCCCAAGGTCATTCTTACGTCCAAGCACAACATCAACTAACTAGTAACATCTCCTTGGAAGAGGGGAAGCAACGCGGGCTCCTGTCACCTCATGGGTCTTCACAGCTAACGTGGCCAGGCTGCCTGGTGGGCAGAGTAGGGAGGAAGAGGAAGCACTAAGAAATCCCCTTCCTCCCTGGGAGACCTTGAAGGGAAAGACAGAAAATCATCTGGGAAGGCGAGCTTCATCCTCAAAGGCAAATAAATGGCCAAAGCCATCTCCTCATGCCAGTGTCCATAGTGACACACAGTTACCAAGCCACAGCACCTTCCTCAGTGTTTTGGCACTTGAAGACTCCGTGGAGAATGCAAAGGACAAGATGTGGCTCACCTTCAAATGTTAAATCTGTCAGAGAAGGAAAAAATAAGGTATAAATAGGTCGTCGATGAAGAGAGCATGTGTAGACATCAAATTCTCACAGACATGTCTAACGTGTAGGGTTTACAGAATCACTGGAGGGCTTCTGAGAAGAGGTGGGCTTTGGGCAGGGGAATGGCAAGTTTAGGACCAGCCTGGGTTATGTAGGTGGTCCTGTGCCGTATAAAAAAGGCAACTGAAGAGAGCCCCATTCCTCCACCGTCTCTCCGCTTCAGCTCCAGCTTCCAGGCTCCTGCTCTGAGCTCCTGCCCGGGCCTTCAGGATGGACTGAACCTGTAGGACAAGGTAATGAACTCTCTTCTCCCCAGGTTGCCTTTGTTCACGGTACGACAGCCACAGAACAGAAACTAAGACAAAGCCTGGCCCTCACCCTGGGCCATGCTGTGCCCAGACATTTGGATGGGATTCAGTAGCTACCGAACACATTTGCGTGGCAGAGAAAATCTTTGAATGCTATGAATAAAGTGAAATTGTCATCCAATCCATAATTCATACTGGAGAGACTCCGATGAATACAGGGAGGGAGGAAGCTCCTCAGATGGAGGCGAGCAGCCATAGAGGAGAAAATCACAGGGCGGGTACAGCACCCGAAAAGGCTCGAACCCACCCACGTCAGAGCTCATCACTGGGAAAGCATCACAGGAGACAGCACACATCCTCCACGTGAGCCCCGAGGGGGCTGCGGCAGGCATCAGATGAGCCATTTGGAGTGAAAGCCTTTGAAAGCAATGAATTGGGGGTGGTGATGGTTCAGGGGGCCAATCAAGTCTTATTCATCAGCTGAAGGTTCTAGCTGGGAAGAGAGGGTGGATGCTTGTCATCAGTGACGAAACTCGGGGGCGCTCCCATCTCACAAGACAAGGATGAGGACAGCGATGGAGCATTGGAGCACTTAGGACAAAAACATGACGGAGGAGACAGATTTAGAAAGAGGTCTTGATGGCCCTCGTGCTTTTAGCAGCAGCAGATGACACAGGACCAGGTGTGGCGGTGGAGGCAATCCCAGTACTCGGAGTTTGAGAGGGGCTGGTGATATGGCTCAGTAAGCAAAGGCTTGCCACCAAAGCTGATGGCCTCAGTTCAATCCCTGGATCCTACCAGGAGGAAGGAGAGAACTGACTTCAACAAGAAGTCTTCTGACCTCCACACCCATGCAGTGGGATGTGCCCCACCCCACCCCCAAATAATTAACTGCAATAAAAAGTTAGTATATAAATAAATAAGTAAATTTCAAGAGAGTCTGGGTCAAGTCTGAGCTACACAGAGACTCTGTCTCAGAATTAAGAAGGGAGTTGGGTTAGTAGAGAGCTTGTCTAGCATGCACAGGGCTCTGGGTCCCATCCGCAGCATCACATAAACCCAGCGGAAGGATGCGCTTCTTTGATCTCAGCATTTGGGAGGTAGAGGCAGGAAGATCGGGAGGAGTTCAAGGTCATCTGTGACTATATAGAGAGTTGAGGACAGCCTGGGTACCATGAGATCCAGGCAGGCAGGAGGGAAGGAGGAAGGAGGGAGTGAGAGCAGCACACAGGCTTGAAGGAATACTGATGCCTTTGGGACAGAGATCTCCAGATGACAGACACACAGTCCCGCACAGGTGACCCTTGGGTCCACTAAGGGTCCTCAGCCCTGTTCAGAAGAGAAGGATCCAGGCTCTGTGGTTTCAGAAGCTTCCTTCTCCCTCCTTCACAGTCCCTCTCTCTTCATTCCTCAGTGAAACCCGGGCCCTTTCCTCAGTCCCTTGCCTAGGCCATATGGGCACTCCACCTCCTGCAACAGGCAGGAAGGCCTGGCCACCCATGTGGTCCAGAAGCTGCTGCTGAGGCTGGCTCGCTCGTGACCAATATCTTCAGGGCACCTGTCCTGCCTAGGACTGGTGCTGGGAGACAAGGAACAAGGCAGTATGAGCTGTAAATGGAGGGGTGGTCTCTGGATTCTAGGGGTACCTGTGTCCAAAGGTTGCAGAAAGGAGTTTAGGAGAGAGTGCTTCGGGGGATGGGATGGGGGTGGGGCGGGGGTGGGAACTGTGGCCTGGTGGCTGCCTTCTGTGTGCCAGGCTGAGCTTGTTTCTCATAGCAGCCCCGAAAGCCCAGCCATGGGCTGTGTGCATGTCAGAAACAAAGCTGGGTGTGGCATGCAGGCCTGTAATCCCAGCACTTGGGAGAGGCTGGAGTTCCAGGCCAGCCTGAGCTACACAGTCAAGTGTGATGGCTCAAGTCTGTAATCCTAGCGTTTAGGACAATAGTGGAGGAGGCGCAGGGGTTGGAGGCCAGCATCAGCGATGTGGTGAGTTTGAGGCTAGCACGGGATATGTGTTTCAAAAACACAACAGAAACAGGACAAAAACAAAAACAGAGACACAGAAACCAAACAAAAGAAGGAAGGAAGGAAGGAAGGGAGAAAGGAAGGAAGGAAGGAAGGAAGGAAGGAAGGAAGGAAGAAGAAAGGAAGGAAGGGAGAAAGAAAGGAAGGAAGGAAGAAGAAAGGAAGGAAGGGAGAAAGAAAGGAAGGAAGGAAGGAAGGAAGGAAGGAAGGAAGGAAGGAAGGAAGGAAGGGAGAAGAAAGGAAGGAAGGAGAAAGAAAGGAAGGAAGGAAGGAAGAAAGAAAGAAAGAAGAAAGGGAGAAAAAGGAAGGAAGGAAGGAAAAAAGAAAGGAAGAAAGAAGAAAAGACGGAAGGGAGAAAGGAAGGAAGGAAGGAAGGAAGGAAGGAAGGAAGGAAGGAAGGAAGGAAGGAAGAAGGAAGGAAGGTGTATAACCTGAAGTGGCAGGGCCCACACTGGAAGTTATTGAAGCTGTATCTGTCTTACATCAAACCTCGTGGTCTCATATCACCAAAAGGGACAAGGTGTCACCGCTACTGGGGATGCATTTCTAGTGACTCCAGGGGCACTGGAGGCTATGGGAATGGGAAGTGCAAGGGTGAAACGGGCATTCACCCACTTAGCACACCTCTCCTGAGCCTCACAGGGTGGGGGGGGGGCTTGGCACTGGGGAAACGGACAGGCCTGACCCCAGGCTCTCCAGGGAATCCTGTTCTAGAAGGGAGGCAGGCAGTCCAGTTTGCTAAGTGTTTTGAAAGCAGATGTACTGGGCCCCAGAGGAGCTCAGGGGAGAATGACATCAGAGGCTCTCTGGGACAGCAATGTCTGGTGAAATGCAGGGAAGAACCTTCCAGGAAGTCCTGTCGCAATCTGATATTGACCAACAAGTGTGGAGGTGGCTGAAGGAAACCGAAGGGCGTCAGGAAATAGAGGGAGATGGATATGGTGATGCAAGACTGGAAACCCAGAACTGCAGAGGTCAAAGGCTAACCTGTGAGCTTGAGGCCATCCTGGGCTACATAGCAAGTTCCAGTCAGCCAGAGCCTTATAGTAAGACCCTGTCTTACACACAAAACCACCACCAGCAGCAGCAGCAGCAAACAAACCCAAAAGGCAAAGAAAGAGAACAGGTGGAGGGAGATGAGGGACCGGGGTCTGCTTGGCCCAGTGATCTTGGTAAGGTCCTTGGAATGAGCAGGATGGCAGTGGGCAGTGTCAGGTTGAGGGGAACAGCCTGAGTGTCTGTACTAGCTCTATTATCTATTTTTTTCCCCTTTAAAGCCCAGGGCCGCAAAATGAAGGAACCAGTGAATTCTCTTCTTCCTCTGCAGCCAAGGTTTCTCTCTCTCTCTCTCTCTCTCTCTCTCTCTCTCTCTCTCTCTCTCTGTGTATGTGTACACAAGCTTGGGTATTGTTTCTCAGACACCATGCACTTTTCTCTCCTCTCTCTCTCTAAATTATTTACCTCTTTCTCATTTTGCCTGCGTGTGTGTCTGTGTGAGGGTGTCACATCCCCCGGGACTACAGTTACAGATGGTGATGAGCTGCTGTGAGGGTGCTGGGAATTGAACCTGGGTCCTCTGGAAGTGCAGCCGCTATGCCATCTCTTCAGCCCCAACCTTGTCTTTTGTTTTTTTCTTTTCTTTCTTTTTTGTTTTGATTTTTATGTTTGTCTGTTTGTTTTCCTGTAGCTTTGGAGCCTGTTCTGGAACTCACTCTGTAGACCAGTCTGGCCTCGGAACTCACAGAGATCCGCTTGCCTCTGCCTCCCGAGAGCTGGGATTAAAGGCGTGAGCCACCACCACCCAGTCCCCCCAACCTGGCCTCTTTTCAGGCAGGGGCCTATAGTTTGATCCACCATTAGGCTAGGCTGGCTGGTCAGCAAGCCCCAGGAACCCTCCTGCCCACCTCCCCACTGTTGCCATTACAAGCATGAGGCCACCACGCTGGCCATTTATGTGGTCTCTGGGGATCCAATGACTTTGCCAATGGAGATACCCAGTCAACAAGACAGCCCCCCACCCCCACACATCTCAAAAGGATCCTAGAACTCTCTATGCAGATCAGGATTGCCACAAATTCAGAGATCCACCTGCCTATGGCACTGTGTGAGCTCTAATGTCCAACTCCCAAGAAGGTTTCTTATAGGTACAGGGAGCAGAGTGAGCCTGGAGTGGCTCAGGGTGTCTTCGTTTCTGTCCCTGGAGAAAGCTTTGAAGGGCAGGAAGATCAGGTTCCCAGGCTGCAGCAGGCTTTGTGGGGGAACATTCATGGACAAATATCACCCTCCTGTGGCTGAGAGCAGTATTGCCCCGAAGAGCAAGGCGGCCAACTGAAAACACAGGCCCAGGGTTTTTAGTGACATCCAAGCCAGGACTGCATGGGGCTAGTGACCTGAGATTCCTCTTTTATGGTTGATCAGTGAGGAAAATGTATAAACATACACATGCATATTCATCTAGTCAGCAAGTGTTCCAAATGTATTCAAATGTCACCCATGACTCTTCATGATGGCAAACTAGATCTCTGTCTCTGTCTCTCTCTCTCTCTCTCTCTCTCTCTCTCTCTCTCTCTCTCTCTCTCTCTCTCTCTCTCTCACTCACACACACACACACACACACACACACACACACACACACACACACACACGCACGCACGCACTAACATAAAAACTTGTAAATGAGCTAAATCGAAATGAGCTTGCTCAAGTTAAGCCAGACCCTGAGACTCCAGTCTAGGTGGCGAAGGTGAGTCAGAGCCCAACCACAGAAGGAACCAAGGCCAGGCTTCCATGGCCAACCCTATCAGCATATCAGTTTGCTCGTTCAGAGGGCATCTTGGATTAGAGGGCTCGGGTCAATCTTCCATCAGGATGGACCTGCTGTGGCACAGGGCCAGACACAGTAAAAGAACAGGACACTGACTTCTGATGCTTGGAGTCCTGCCATTTGGGACAGGATGACAGAGCGTGGGAGGTCTCTGGTCTGTGGCATCTTCCATGGAGCTGGGTCACTAAGGGGATCCTTGACTTCTTGTCTTTGTTCTCACTCTGTGGCCCAGACAGGCCTTGAACCTGTCTGTGCTCCTCCTACTTCAGCCTCCTGAGTTCCATGATTACAGTGTGCATCATGCCGGGCTCCCAGCAATTTTTCTTCTCTCTCTCTCTCTCTCTCTCTCTCTCTCTCTCTCTCTCTCTCTCTCTCTCTCTCTCTCTCTCTCCTTCCTTCCTTCCTTCCTTCCCCCTCCTCCTCCTTGTCCTCTTCCTCCTCCTCCTCCTCGGTGTCCTCTTCCCCTCCCCTCTGCCTCTTTCCCTTCTTTTGGACACAGGGTCTCACCATGTAGCTCTGGCTGGCCTAGAACTCTCTATGAAGATCAGACCGGCCTTGAACTCACAGAGATCTACCTGCCTCTGCCTCCCTGGTGCTGAGACGGCATCTCTCTGAAAGCTCCCTACTGAGTGGGTGCAGCTGAGAATCAAGCCGATGGTATAGCCTGGAATTGCCCCAGACTCCCAATGGGGTGTTCCAGGGACGGAACCACCGATCACTGCCAAGTGTGGCTTTCAGACAGCAGTAGGGGAGATCTCCCCACAGTTTGCGGAATCACTGTTTGACTCTGAGACATCTTCCGAAGGCTCAGGTTCCCAATGCTCGTCCCTGGCCTGTGCTGCTGTGTTTTTATTTGTTTTTATATGTACGTGTGTGGATGGGTAGGACACACGAGTGCCAGTGTCTGAGAAAGCCAGAAGAGGACATCAGGGTGGCTGTCAGCTTCCCCATGTGGGTGCTGTGCTGAGAACCAATTCCAGGCCTCTGTAAGAGCAGGGAGTGCTCTTGCCCCCGTGGTGGTGGCCCACACCCACCTTTAATCCCAGCACTGGGGAGCCAGAGGCTGGTCTATAGTTCCAGGACAGCCTCCAAAGCCAAAGAGAAACCCTGTCTTGAAAAACCAAAAAAAAAAAAAAAAAAATCAAGAAACCAAAAAGAAAACAAAAAAACAACCCCCCCCTGAAAAAAACAAAACAAAAAAACAAACAGCAGGGAACCATTTCTCCAGGCTTGCATGGTGCTATCTTGAAGGCTGTGGTGTTTTTAGGTGGTGGGCCTGGCTGGGGGGAGTAGGTCACTGGACAGGTCTCTGAGGACCGTACCCACTTCTGGCCCCAGCCTACCTTGCGTGTCCACCACCATAAGAGAAGTCTCTGCTACACACTCCTGCTGCCCTGAGCTCCTCCCTGCCTTCCCTGTCACGATGCACAGAACCCTCTAAAGCACGGCTTCTCACCCTTCCTGACGCTGGGACCCCTTAATATAGTTCCCCAAGCTGTGGGGACCCCGACTGTAACAGTATTTCTTTGCTACTTCATAACTGTGACTTTGCTACGGTTATGAATCACCATGTAGATATCTGATATGTGACCCCTAGGAAAGGGTCATGACCCCTCCAAAGGGGTCACAGCCCACAGGACCTATACCATGAACCTAAATAAACCCTGTTTTTCTTTAGCTGTTTTCTGTTAAGTGTGTGTGTGTGTGTGTGTGTGTGTGTGTGTGTGTGTGTGTGTGTGTGTCTGTGTGTGTGTCGTGTTGTTGTTGTGTGTTCTGGTCACCTCAAAGGCCAGAAAAGGGTGTCAAGTCCTGTGGAGCTGGAGTGACAGGTAGTTTATAAGTCAGTGAGTGTGGGTTCTGGGACCCAAACGGGTCCTCTACAAGAGCAGCAAGTGCTCTTAACTGGGCTGTCTCTGCAGCCCTGTCAGGCGTTTTGGTCAAGGGATAAGAAAAGTAATTCACGCGTTCTGCTTTCCCTCCCAGGCAATGGAGGGTGGCACCCTTGGGAGACAGGGTTGGCTTCCTCGGCCCAGTGGCAGCCAACCTGTCCAGCAGAGCCTCCTGTGTACACAGACACTTTCCCAAAGACCCAGGCACCAGGCACATGCAGTCCCACCAACGGGTCTTCTGCTTACACGTGTCTCACTGGAACACAGAACTTACCTGGATGGCACTTCCCTCTTCTGTCCTGCCTGCAGAGCCTCTCCCAGGAACGACACAGCCTAGCTTTCCCTCCAGGAGATCTTGAAGCCAACGGAGAGTACCTGAACGTGCTGTGATGTTATTTGGCACGGGGTCCCCAAGGCTTCTCCAGCGGCTCTGCTTGATGTCCCTCACAGGATTAACTTTCACAAAGTTCCCAATTTGAGGTGAACTCTTTGATCTTAAAAACATAGAACATTCAAATGTGACCTATTACCTCAAGGTCCACGAATAAGTCTTTTCCCCTCTGGACCCACTGGGTAACCATAAAGTACACTACAAAAATGACATGCAAGTTGGTATAATTTTTTTTGTTTATTTATATTTTTATTTTAGTTTTGGTTCTTTAAGACAGGGTTTCTTTGTGTAACAGTACTGGCTATCCTGGGACTCACTCTGTCGACCAGGCTGGCCTTGAACTCACGGAGCTCCACCTGACTCTGCCTCCCAAGTGCTAGGATTAAAAGCATGTGCCACCACAACCATAAATGGTCCAATCTTAAGGGATCAGAGTTTTTGTTTGTTTGAGACAAGGTCTCCTGTAGTCCTCTGTATAGTCAAGAATGCTACATTTATTGATTGATTGATTGATTGATTGATTGATTGATTGATTGATTGACTGATTTATTGAAAGTCAGGGTTTCTCTGGTCAGTCCTGGTTGTCTTAGAATTCACTATGAGCCAGGCAGTGGTGGCTCACGCCTTTAATGCCAGCACTCAGGAGGCAGAGGCAGACAGATCTCTGTGAGTTCAAGGCTAGTCTGGTCTACAGAACGAGTTCCAGAACAGCCAGGGCTACATAAGGAAACCCTGTCTCTAAAAAAACAAAACAAAATTCACTATGTAGATTAGGCTGGCCTTAAAATCTGCCTGCCTCTGCCTCCCGAGTGCTGGGTTAAAGGTGTCCATCACCACCACTCGGCACCACGGATGCTCTTGAGCCTACAATCCTCTGCTTCTAGCTCCCAAGCACTATGATTGCAGGTGTGTATGTTCTGCGGGGGTGGGGGGAGTGGGGGCGGTGGGGAATGGAGGCTGGGGTTTGTATATGCTAGGTAGACACTCCAGCAACTGAGCTATAGGCCCAGCCCTTAGTTATTTAATGATCCGTCCATATTACACCACAGCCACAGCAAGAGATGGATGCATTTTTACTATGTAGCCTTGGCTGACTTAGACTTCTCTAGGTAGGCCACACTGGCTTTGAACTCACAGAGCTCTGCCTGTCTCTGCCTCTGAGTACTTTTAAAAAAACAAACAAACAAAAAAAAAACCAAAAAAAAACCTTATTTGCACGCATGTGTGTCTGTGTGTTTGTGTAGAGGCTAGCGGAAGCAGGGCCTCCCCTGACCCTGGGGCTCATGATCTCTCAGCTAGGCTGGAGCCAACAAGTCCCAGTAGTCCTGTCACTGGCCCCTTCGGGCTGGGGCTGCAGGCATCAGTGTGGCACTCAGCTTGTTGCATAGGTTCTGGGATCTGAACTCTGGCCATCATGACTGAGTAATAAAATAAGAACTCTTATAACTCTTAACCACTGATTTATCTTTCTGGACCCTCTTTTTTTTTCTCCCAACCCGTGATCCTCCGGCCTTAGTTTCACCACACCTGGCTGAGGGTTAAACCTGGCTGTAAATGATGAAACTATCAGTGAGATTGTGACTTACTTCCATTTTCTTTTCTAGGCTCATTTGGTTTCTTTTAAGCCCATGGGAAAATTCACCAACTGCTGTTTTCCACCCCTGGGTGGGGGGGGGGTGAGGTGAGGGAGCAGGAGGAGGGCTCTGAGGTGTGGGGGTTCCGGATGAGGGGGTCGCTAACACTAACTTCAGCTCTGCTGGAGTGCAGGGTGTGTGTGGCTGGCAGGTGCTTGGGAGGGTGTGACTGGCACGTGAAGGGGTGCTGATTAACCTCCCAGGACAGAGTCCTGGTGTCCAGGCGGGTAGCAGCTGCTGCCGTGGGACAGGGAGGCTGCCCAAAGCTTAGGAGGACTTTGGTGGTGGCTGTGGGGAGAGACCAGGGGCAACTGTGGAAAGATAAAGGCAGGGAGGGAAGGAGGGAGGGAGGGAGAGGGAGAAGGGGGGGAGGGTGGGGGGGAGACTGCTGCTGGCCAAAGAGCGAATACCAATAATAAATGGGAAGGAGCTGGTTGTGTGTGTGACTCACTCAGGATCTCAGGCAGGAGGACCACAGTTTAAAAACAACAACAGCACAAGTAAATGGTAGTAAAAAGAACTTCCATGCGCTAGCACAGTGTAATTTATAAAGTTCTCCAAAACCTATTATTTGATGTATCATCTAGGCATCAAGATCAAACCCAAGTCATGTGTATTAGGCAGGTGCTCCACCACTGAGCCACACCCCAGCCCCTCACTGGGGGATTCTAGGCAGGGGCTCCACCACTGAGCCACACCCCAGCCCCTCACTGGGGGATTCTAGGCAGGGGCTCTACCACTGAGCCACACTCCATCTCCTCATTGAGGGATTGTAGGCAGGTAACCATTGAGGCACATCTCAGATTCTTGTCTGTTATTTCATCTGATATTCATATAGGGAGAGACAGAGGCTCTGAGACGTTAAAGGACTTGCCCCAGCCTGTACAGCTGCACACAGGGAGCCAGAGCCTCACTCTCGTTAGTCCTGGTGGCTGTGTGTCATTGGGCTGGGCAGGTGGAGAATGGCCCTAGTCAATGACACTAAAATCATTGAGAATCTGGAAATTTCCACACACGAGAACAAAGGCTGCTCCAGAACCAGAGAAGGGTCCTGACCACCATTAGATGCTGACCCACGGGTTGGTCCCGAGAGGGTGTGGCTAAAGTGCCTCTCTGCTAGCTTTGTCTAAGAGATGCATTACACAGCTCAAACTGACCTCAAACTCCCACCAATACCTGTGCCTCTGCCTCCTAAGGTACTGGGATCACAGATATGAAGCCTACACCCAGTTTTGGGTCTATTGTTTTTATCTGCAAACTCTCTTTCCCTGGAGCAGGCTCTCCCAAGTATTTCTGAGAAAGAAACTCATAGTCCACAGGGACAACCTCTGGATACTGGGTGCAGTCTCTGAGAAGCAAAGGAGAGACACCGCTCTCCACAGACCTGCTCCAGAGTCACATTTCGAACATGGGTTGCCTAGAAAGCCATTAGATGACATCGGGGAAGAGCCTAATAGAGGTTCTAAAGCAACTCTTCAGGGGATGGAGGACACAGCTACATAAGAATGACAGACCGGAGGAACCCACGCAACCATGATCACCTCAGGACCCTCCCCGATTTCTAGCCCAAAGTGGAGTCATAAGGTAGTGTGAGGACCACACGAGGCTCCAAATAGACCTCAAAGCTAAGGGGGAGGGGTTCAACTGCTTTCCTGCCCCCTTGCCAGAGCCTGAGGGCCCTGCTCTTACCAGGGCTCCAAGAACACATCTGAAGCTGATGATGCGGGTCATGCTTCCATTGCAGACGTGTTGTGTGTTCCAAACCGTGGACCCTGAAGCATAGTAGAACATCAGGAACTCTAAAAGAAATAAGGGTCATCAAGGAGGGTGTGTGGCCCATGTTTCCCCCCCCTTCCCGTCCTCTCTTCTCCCTCTGCCTCTCTTTCATGATTTAGCTAGGTAAGTCCTTGAATTACAGGCATCTGACGCTGGAGGTTGTTTGTCCTATACAGCCCAGGCTGGCCTCTCACTCACTACGTAGCCCAGGCTAACCTGGAACTCCTGATTCTCTTGCCTCCACTTTCCAAGTGTCGGGATTACAGGCAGGCACCGTCTCACCCATTACTGTATGGAGTGCTGCGGATGGGACCCAGAGCTTTGTGGGCACTAGACGAGCACTGGGTGCACCATTCCCAAACATAGACCAGACTGGCGTCCAACTCTCAGAGCTGGCCTGCCTCTGCCTCCCGAGTGCTGGGATTAAAGGCGTGCGCCACGGCCGTACCGCTTGTTTTTAGTTCTTTTTGACAGGGTCTTTACACATAACCGTTCACTATCACTGTCAGGCTGGTCTTGAACTTGGGGCAACTTCCCACCCCTGCTTCTGGAATATAGGGTGTGCCCCACCCCTTGACTCTTCCCACCTTTATTAATGACTTTCTTTTTTATCATTTTTGTTTATGTCTATGTGCACATTTGTGTGAGCATATTGTGTGGTACCCGTGGAGTTCAGAGAAGGCATCAGATGCCCTAGATGCGTAGTTATAGGTGCTTGTGAGCCACACCCAGTGAGGGTGCTGGGATCCCAACTCAGGTCCTCTGCAAGAGCAGCATGCACTCCTAACTGCTGAGCCATTCTCTGCCCCCAGTATTTTTCTGGCTGGGAAAGCAATGTTTATTTACTACAAATACAGTGTTACAAAAACAACTTAAAGTGTTATAAAAAACGTTCAGAGACAGGGCTCCGGTAGCCTTACTAGAACCCTTGCTTGGTATGTGAAAGTTCCTAGATTCACCAACACTGGGGGAAAAAGTATAAAGGAAATGCCCTTCATAACCTTATCTCTCAGAGATAATCTAAATTACAATCATTCAAATTTTAATATGGCTTGAAAAACCAGAAAGCTTTAAAGGGAATGTAATTTGCATATATGTAAGGAAGTACATTTGGACTGGCGATGGAGTGCATGGGGGTGTTGGGGATGGTTCAGTCAAACGGCTGAGTTGGAGCACCAGAGCCCACATACAAATGCTGACACTCGTGTTTATTCATGTATGTACATGTGGGGGCCAGAGGTCGACCTCAGGGTTCCTTCCTCTGTCCCTGTCCTTGGTTTTGAGCCTTGGTCTCTTGATAACGATGATCCCTGACTTGGCAGGGGTGGCTGGCCAGTGGGCTCTCGGGATCTGCCTGGGTTTGCCTCTCCAGCATGGCATTGGGATTACAAGTGTGCCCCGTTATGCCTGGCTTTGTTATGTGGGTCCCAGGGACTGAAATCAGGACGCCATGCTCAGTGGCAAGGACTTTCACCGGGCAGTCACCTCACTGCCCCCACTCCTTGTTTTTCTTGATTTTTTTGTCTGTTTGTTTGTTTTTGTGAGGAGGGGGTAAGGCTTCATTATGTAGTCCTGCCTGGTCTGGATCTTGCTATGTAGATCAGGCTAGTCTTAAATTAGCCTTGATCCTTGTCCCTGCCTCCTGAACACTGGAATCACAGGCATGTGCAACCAGCCTGGTACTGTGTTTCTTTAATGCATGGCCCTTACTTAAAGCCTGTAATCCCAGAACTGGGGGAAACTGAGGCAGGAAGATCAGTGCAAGTTCCAAGCCAGCCTAGGATTACATATACAGACCATATTTCAAACAAACAATAAACAAAACTCCGAAAAATCAAGATAGCTGGTGAGGTGAGATAGCTCAGCAGGCAAATGTAAAGCTTGACCACTGGAGTTAAACCCCAAGATCCACATGGCCAAAGAATCCATTCCGGAACCCAACACGTTTTATCTGATCACTACATGCTCTCTTCCTAAATACAGAATACTTGAGAGAGAAGGGGGGGGGGAGAAGAGGAGGAGGAGGAGGAGGAGGAGGAGGAGGAGGAGGAGGAGGAGGAGGAGGAGGAGGAGGAGGAGGAGGAGGAGGAAGAGGAGGAGGAAGAGGAGGAGGAGGAGCAACCCACACACTTGCCATTTATTGCCGGAATGTTGCCTGCTTGATTTTAGAAGGAAATCGCACTGGAAGTACTGCCATGCACCACAGACATGCAGTCTGTCAGCCACCAGCTGGATTGTGGATTTGGGGAACGTTATTGACTTTCTCTGACCTCAGCTCCCTCTTCTGTAATAGAGGACGACTGTGGCTGGGACCGCACCCATCATTATTGATTGTGTGTGTGGCATATACTTTAGTATGTGTGCACCCGCAGGGAACCAGAGGAGACTATCACTTGCAATCGTATTTCCTAGAGTCAGGGTCCTTCTCTGAACTAGGCTGGTGCCCCGCAAGCCACAGGGATCCTTTGGTCTCTGAGCCCACAGCGGTAGCGTCACAGGTGGGTGTGTCCATGGCCAAGTTTTTTTGTTTCTTGTTTTTAATGTGGGTGCTGGGGATTCGAACCCAAGTCCTCATGGACGCACAACAAGAACTCTTACCCCAGTCACTTCCCCAGCCAATGGACCACATCTAAATGCTCCATCCTGGCCCTTTCTATGGGTTCACTCTGATCACCGGGACTCATTTTGCTATTCCTGACAAAATGAAGGAACCTGAACCGAGAACCCGAAGCGCATCACCGGGGGTTTCAAGATTGGAGTGGTGGCAAGCACGACATCCGGCTCAGGGCCCGGTTTCCTGTGCATCCAACCCCGGGTCTGGTCCTGCTTTCCCGGCTGAAAATCCTCACCATGGGAAGTCGATTTGAGCCGCAAACAGCTACGGAGCCGCCCTGCCGGTCGCAGACTCGCAACTAACGGCAGCTGCTCGTGCCTAACTACATTTCCCAGAGTTCTTAGCGGCAAGCCGGTTATCGGGCCGGGCTCGCGATCGGAAAT
Organism: Cricetiscus sungorus; assembly: GCA_030556225.1. Lineage (NCBI taxonomy): Eukaryota > Metazoa > Chordata > Mammalia > Rodentia > Cricetidae > Cricetiscus > Cricetiscus sungorus. The sequence goes on from JANBXA010000044.1 coordinate 13,609,693, forward strand.
TGATTGACTCCACGGTCGTTGGTGGCACGCAAGGTGCTCTTACGCAGATCTGTCACTAACCCTCACAGCTTCCACCAGTCTGTTCACGCACTCGCCGTCACAAGATGCTAACGTCTGGTGTGGGAGGAGGCGGAGTAAGACAAGCTGCAGCTTGTAGGGGAATCAGAACTACATCTCCCAGAATGCTCCGACACGCACAACTTCCGGCTTCGAGGAGCCGCACCGGTGTTACCGCAGAGGCTATTCTCGGATTATTTGGGCTCCGGAAGCCGGCGAGTGAATCCATATTAGAGGAACGAGGAAGGAAGAAGATATTTTACTGAAGCAATGCTTAAGAATACAATGTCTCTTTTTATTTACAGGGATGCTTAGGGCCAGAGCAAAAGGCGAACAGCCCTCTGGGAAGTGCAAGCGAAACTGCTTCAGGAGCTATGGGAAATGTAGTTCATTAATCATAAACCAAACATTTAAGGGAATAAAATTCATCCTCTTGCATCTTGACCATTCAAACACAGAATCTGCCTCAAATACTTAAATTAGTATTCACACTAGTCCCTTCTTAATGTTAGGACTGTGTTTCAGACACTACATTTCCTAAGTAGAGCTTGTACCTGGCTAGCCTGTCTTCAGCCTTCTCAGGCTTGTTGTACACAAAAGTAGATCAAAGTAACCCGTGGCTAATAGAATTGATAGATACACTTCATAACCTATATTGTGAACAATTCTGTAGGAAGAAATCTTAGAAACTGCTAATGGTGTATTTGTTCTGTGTTACTAATCTTCAATTTAGATGCCTACTTGAGGACAGGCACAGGGAGAATGCAAGGCCTTGGTATGTGGATCTTACCCCTGCTGCACACTGAGAGACAGTAATTAAGGAGAGGGATATCAGAGACAATGCCGACCACCTGACAAGAGGGGCAAGCCTAAAGTTTGGATGACTGACGGCCTTTGCTTCCCCTCCCCCGAGGCCTCACTCTGGCCTATGTGTATGCAGGTGTACATGCTTATGTGTGAGCCTGCAGTCCAAAGGTCCATGCCACGTCTTTCTCAAACACTCTTAACATCTTATTTTTTTTTTTTTTTTTTTTTTTTTTTTGAGATGGCGTCTCTCACTGAATCTTCATCTTACTGGTTTGTTAAACTGGCTGGCTCGGCATCGTCACCCACTTCTGCACCCCCCCCCCGCCCCACCCCATCCCCCTTCCTCAGGAGCGCCTCAATACCTGGCTTTTGTGTGAGTGCTGGGAATCCGAACTCTGTTCCTCAAAATTGTATAACTAAGCCCTTGCTCCAGTGCCTCGGATATATACATGTGTGTATGCATGCATGTGTATGTGTAACTCATTAGTTTGGCTAATTGGCTGTCAGCAGTGTCCATCTCTGAAACTGCAGGAATCAACCATTATGCCAGGTTGTTGTACATGGAGCTTATGGATCTGAACTCAGGTCCTCATGCTGTCGAAGCAGATGCTGTGCTGAGCAGGGCATCTCCCCAACCCCCAAAGAGATTATTCTTTGTTTGTTTCTGTTTTTCAAGACAGGGTTTCTCTATGTAGCAGCTCTGACTACTCTTAAACTCTGTTTGTAGATCAGGCTGGCCTCAACACAGAGATCCATCTGCCTCTGCCTCCAAAGTGCTGGGATTAAAGGCGTGTACCACTATGGCTGAGATATAATCTTGATGTGTAGTTGAAACAGGTTTCTTTTCTTTCTAAATTTAACTTTATGTGCATTGTTGAGGGGGTATCAAATTCCCTGGAACTGCAGTTGCAGACAGTTGTAAGCTGCCATGTAGGTGCTGGGAATTGAACCCAGGTCTTCTGGAAGAGCAGTCAGTGCTCTTCACCGCTGAGCCATCTCTGCAGCCCCCTCCACCCCCCGAAACAGGTTCCTATGAGTAGTAACTTATCACAAAACTCTGGTAAGACTACAAATGTAGGACATGAGGCTCATTTTTTACTCCCACAGGTTTGAGTATCTAGACTCTCCAAGTAGACTGAACTGAAGAAGTCTGCACTGAGCCTTTAGAAAAGGGGCATGCTTCCAAATCTGTAGAAAGAACTGGATAGAGACGTGGGCCTGGGTAGGCAGAGAGCTTGCCTAACACGAAGCCCTGGGCTCCATCTGTGGTGTCACATAAACTGGGCATGGCAGTGCGTGCCTGTAGTATGATTTGGGAAGCAGAGGTGGAAGGATCAGGAATTCAAGGCTATCCTTTGCTGCATGGGGAGTTTGAGATCAGCTTGGGCTACACAGGACTAAAATAAAAACAAACAAAGAAACAAAACAAAAGCAACAACAACAACAGAGCTCCAAAGCCTGGACTGGACTGAGCGGGGAGAGTGCAGAATGGATAGTGGGTGTTTCTGAGTTCAGAGCACCAGGAACTCTTCCTTCTGCAATAGGGACAGTTGGCTTGCACACTGCCATTGCTATAACTTCAGCAGGAAAAATGGCTACCGTCATAACACACGGACCGGTCACTGATACAGCAGAAGTAATATCACAACCATAGTCTCTGCTTCATAGTAAAAACAAGAATGCTTTTCCTCCTCATTAGTGGTGTGTGTGTGTGTGTGTGTGTGTGTGTGTGTGTGTGTGTGTGTGTTGCTTCGGACTGAATTTAGGGCCTCTTTACAGGTGAAGCATGTCACTAGCTCCATATAGGGGGATTCAAGTCAGCAATCTACACTAAGCTACATCTTCAGCCTTTTTAATTTGAGACAGTACCTCACCAAGTTGTTCAGGATGGCTTTGAATTTTCTCTGTAGACCTGGTGCTGTAGAATAATCCTTTTGTACACCATGTGAATATATGTCCCTATGATTGGTTTAATAGAAAAGCTGTCCAATAGCTGAACAGGATAAAGTTAGGTGGCAAAGCCAAATTGAGAATAATGGGATGAGGAAGGGCAGAGTCAAGAGATGCCAGCTAGCAAGCAGGACAAGTAGAAGATGAGGTAACAAGCTATGAGCCATATGGCAAAGCATACATAAGAAATATGGATTAATTTAAAGTGTAAGAGTTAGTAATAAGCCTGAGCTATTGGTCCAGCATTTATAATTAATATTAAGCCTCTGTGTCAGTTATTTGAGAAGTGGCTGCTGGCTTGAGAAAACTCTGTCAACAATTGGGCAACTTAGTTTTCTTAATGTGTAAGAGTATTGCCTGCCTGCCTGCCTGAGTGTGTACTACAGAGGCCAGAAGAGGGCACCAACCCCCCCACCCCCCACCCCCCCACCCCCCGGGAGCACAGATGTTTGTAAGCTGCCACGTAGGTGTTGGGAACCAAACCCAGGTCCCCTCTGCCAGAGCAGCAGGATGGCTGAGTCACCTCCAGCCATTTAGTTTTGGTTTTTAAAACAGAGATCAAGAGACATCATCCTGCTTCTGTGTGCACACATGAGCCTTCGTACCTGCATCCATGTGTATGTGTATCATACACATACTCACAAAACATGGATTTATGTGCTCTGTGACCTGAAAAATTCTGTAAGAGCAATTATCTGACCTTAAACACAGAGTATAGTGATCTCCAGGGGCTTTGCCTGATCGATTTTAAGAAACGGACATTCAAATTACAATGTAAGCCAGGCATAGTTTTCTGTGCAATGGGCTGTGCTTCAGAACACTTCCTGTCACCCTATTGGTTCAAAGGAACATGACGCTCGCTCTTCCTGGAGACACAAGCTGTTTTCTGACTGGGTCCTCATTCACCCTGAGGTTGTTCCCAGTGGTGGCAGCCAGGTTTCTGTTAGTGTAACAGATACACGAGGTAAAGTTTGAGAGAGAGAAGGTTGCTTTTGGCTTATGGTCCCCCAGGTTTTGGTAGGTGGTGAGTTGTGTTTAGGCCTGTGTTCAGACCATGGGGAAGCAGAGGGTGGGGCAAATCTCCCCCTTCGAGACCACAGAGAAGCACAGGAAGGCTGGCATCCCATGGTCCCTCAAAGGCCATGCTTCCCATGACCTAAAACCTCCAGCTCGGACAGCCCTCTCAAAGGTGTCCACCTCCCAATAGCACCAGACCAATGATCAAGCTTTAATGCTGGGCCTTGGGCCATTTAAGCTTCCATGTTGTGGAATATTATTTGAGCTAAGCTGCAGACTACTACTTTGACTATGTGAAGGTGTGTTGCGTTTGTCTATGCTGTACTTGTTTAATGATGTGAGGATGTGTGTTACCCTGTTTATGTTGCATCTGTTTCACCCTGCCGGCCTAAGGCACCTGATTTGGGCCGATAAAAAGCTGAATGAACGATAGCTAGGCAGGAGAGGGATGGGCAGAGAGGATAAGTAGGAGAAATCTAGGCTCGAAAGAAGAGAGAAAGGGAACTCCCAGGGCCAGAAGCCAGGCATCAGCCAGCCAGCCTCAGGCAGTGAAAGTAAGATATTCAGATGGAAGGAAAAGCCGAAAAGCCCTAAGGCAAGAGGTAGATGAATGCAAACAGGTTAAGTTATAAGTAAGCTGGCAAGAATAAGAGCTAAGATAAGGCCGAACATTCCTAACTAACAAGTCTCCATGCCTTGATTTGGGAGCTGGTTGGTGGCCCAGAAGAAACCGCCCGGTATAGTTTAAACTACAGTTTAACTGTAGTTAATCACTGTGGTGGCTGCTGCTTCTCTGGTTCTGCGCTCTGAGGTGACACAACCCTCGTTCACTGGATTATAGAGCAGTATGAAGGGCAGAGGTCTGGGATACAGTCCTATCCCTGTCTCTCTTGCTGGGTCTCCGTAGACCCTGAGACTGATACAGTCACAGAGGAATGCAGGCAGCCACTAGAGGCCAGCAGTAGCAACAAGCAGCCCTGCGATGGCACACACCTTTGATGGCAGCCCTGGGGAGGCAAAGGCAAGCAGATAATCTGTACGTTCATGGCTAGCCTGGTCTAAAAAGTGAGTTCTAGGCCACCCAGGGACACATATCGAGTATTGAGAGTGGAACCTCAAAATGAGAAGAGATGGAGGCAAGATTCTTGCTTATTTTATTTTTATTTTCTGTGACCGTGTGTGCCAGAGCACACTTTCAAGCATGCTGTGGGGTGTGCGTGTGGAGGTCAGAGGACAGTTTGCAGGAGTTGGCTCTTTCCTCCCACCACGTGGGTTCTGTAGACCAAATTCGGGGCATCGGGCTTGGCAGCACACGCCATCACCCGCTGAGCCATCTCACCAGCCTTTTCTTGTTAGCATTAGGAATGTTCCATCAGGTTACCGAGTGACTGCAGTGGATGCTGGGACCCAGTCCTGCTAACCCGTCCTAACATTTCCACCAGCGATCTTACATATGCGGTTCTTGCTTGTTGAGAAATGATCCAGGGTCTCATGTAGCCCAGGCTAGCCTTGAAATTGTTACATAGTTGAGGCTGACTTGAAGTCCTGACTCTCCTGCTTTTGCTTCCTGACAGCTGTGATTATAAGCATGTGCCAAGATAACAAGCTCCCTTTGTATGTGAGTGCATGTGCCTGCGTGTGTGTGTGTGTGTCTGTGTGTGTGTGTGTGCCTTCAGAGACCCAAAGGTGGTAATAGGTATCCTCCTTGATCACACTCCACCTATTAAGTCGAGGTCTCTAGCTGAACCTAGAGTTGGAGGATTCCAGCTTGTCCAGCTAGCCCGTTTGCCCTAGGAATCCTGCCTCTGCTTCTCCCGTACTGGGATTACAGGTGGCTGCCACACTTGCCTGACTTTTATGAGCTGGGACACTCTGAATCTAGTCCTCACTATCTGCTTGTGTGTCGAGTGGATTGATCACTGAGCCCCCTCACCGGCCCACACCTTTGTTCCTGAGACAGGATCTCTCATGCCGTGAAGCTCACAAAACAGATTAAGCTAGCTGGCCAGCAAGCCACAGGGTCTGCCTGTCTCTGTCTCCCCAGGGCTGGGATTTGACAAGTACATGCCTGGATGCCCAACGTTTTTACATTAGTTTGGGGGACTGAACTTGGGTCCTCATCCTTCCAAGTCAAGTGCTCTCCCAACTGAGCCATCTCCCCAACCTCCTGTATTCCTTTAAAAAGATACTTTGTACTGTTGATTTTTCTGTCTTTTCAGTTCTAGAAATGGAACTGAAGGACTCCTAAGCTAAGCTAGTGATCTATTTCTCAACCACACTCCGGCCCCTCCCTGGGGGATTCTAAGCACATGCTCTACTGTGGAACCACACAAAACTGGCCCACTTATTTGTTGATCCTCCACCCCCCTTAAAATGGACTTATTTGTGTATATCTGTGCTTGTGTGGTGTTCTGAATACTTGTCTCCTAATTGATGGCACTGTTTAAGAGTTTTAGGAGCTGTGGCTTCGGTGCCACTCTCTGCTTGCTCTCTCTGACGTGTGTTTGCAGTCTGATAGGAGTCCCAGTTTCCTGTCCCTGCTTTCGTGCCTGCTACTTGCTGCTATGTCTCCCTGTCCTGAGGGATTACTATCTCCATGGAACCATGAGCCCAAATAAACTCTTCTTTGAGTTGCCTTTGGTCATGGTGTGTTGTCACAGCAACAGAAAAGTAGCTAATACAGTCTGTGAGTGTGTGTGTGTGAGAGAGTGTGTGTGTGTGTGAGAGAGTGTGAGTGTGTGTATGTGAGAGAGTGTGTGTGTGTGAGAGTGTGTGTGTGTGTGTGAGTGTGTGTGTGTGAGAGAGAGTGTGTGAGTGTGTGTGTGTGTGTATGTGAGATAGTGTGTAAGAGTGTGAGTGTGTGTGTGAGAGAGAGTGTGTGTGTGTGTGTGAGAGAGTGTGAGTGTGTGTGTGTGTGAGAGTGTGTGTGTGTGTGAGAGTGTGTGTGTGTGAGAGAGTGTGTGAGTGTGTGTGTGTATGTGAGATAGAGTGTGTGTGTGAGAGTGTGTGTGAGTGTGTGTGTGTGTGTGTGTGAGAGAGAAAGAGAGATGAGAGAGAGAGAGTGTGTAAGAGAGAGAGAAAGAGAGAGAAAGAGAGAGAAAGAGAGAGAGAGTGTATACCCTTGGGGATCAGAAGGGGGGATCTCCTGGAGCTAGAGTTACAGGCATAGCTTCCAAATGTGCGTGCGGGGATCTGAACTCAGGTCTCTCTCAAGAGCAACAAGTGCTCCTAATCACCAACCCATCTCTCCAGCCTGATTTCTTTTTAAAATTCTATCCTGCGTTTGTGTTGTGGGGGGTTTGGAGCAGGCATATCGCTCCTTCCACCTTTAAGTGGGATCTGGGGATTGAACTCTGGCTGTAAGGCTTGACAGCAAGTGCTCTTACCCACTGAGCCATCTCACTGGCCCCTGTAGTCTTTTATAACACTGTAGTTAAGCCCAGAAGCAGCAGCTCCAGCACACGTGTTCTCTGTAAGAAACACGATAGCCTCTCTACACTCAGGGACATCAGAGGTCCCATCATCTCTCCACTCTGGGCCACTTCATTCTATTAATCACCAATAAACAGCTCAACCTGAAACACAGTGCCAAGAAGGCTACTGGAAGATGTGTTTATGGTGTGACAGCCGAGAAGGAAAAGCAGGCACCGTGTTGCTTCTGGAGGGCGTTGAGAGAAGGGCTCCCTCTGTAGCTCAGGCTGGCCTTGAACAATCGGTCCTCCTACCTCAGCCTCCCAAGGGCTGGGATCACAGGCGCATGCCACCATGCCTGACTCTTCCTGGCACCTTCTAGCAGATAAGGAACACTTGGATAGCCACGAGGAGAGGGCGTGTCAGCAGCTGGGTGGGAAGTCAGCGGCACTTGGGAGGCGGCAGCACAGGGACACTAGGTGATGATGAGCATCTCCTCTCGGTCTCTGCTCTCCGACATGGAGTTGATGATGCTTTTTAAATACTTGATGAATTCCGCTCGGACCTCCTCGGGGTCTTCCTCTAGGTTCGAGTGCACCAGCTTCAGCTTGTTCAAGGGGGGAGCTCCACAGGGGAAACAAGGCTAATTAATTAGACTTCAAGGTTGAACAAGGAGCTCTTTCTAGCATGTAACAATGCAGGCTACTGGAATACCACTTTTCTCCTTTTGCTCTTTCTCCCTCCTCTCCTTCGTCCTCTCCTCCCTCCTCCCCTCCCTGGCAGATCTTGCAATGTACCCTAGGCAGGCTTAGAACTCTTGGTCCTCTGGCTCAATCTTGCCAGTGCTGAGAATACACAAATACGCCAGCACACCCATGGACATGCTGAACTTTTAAAAGTTTTAACTGCTCGACACACCAGGAATGGCATTGGTGGTGGCACACACCTTTAATCCCAGAACTGGGGAGGCAGATGCAGGCAGATTTCTGTGAGTTTGAGGCCAGCCTGGTGTACAGAGCTAGTTCCAGGACAGCCAGGGCCGTTACACAGAGAAACTCTGTCTTGAAAAACAAAAAAATGAAACATAAAACTGAAACTGGCCCTTGGTGGCAATAGGAAAGATACCATAGTAGGTACTGGCAGGTCCTTGCTTTTGTCTTTTGTGTGGTGCTGCAGAAGGCACCAAGAGCCTTGTGCATATTGAACAGGTGCTCTGGAATAGAGCTGCACCCTGCCACATCACTGGGGGATTCTAGGCAGGAGCTCTACCACTGAGCCACACCCCAGCCCCTCACTGGGGGATTCTAGGCAGGAGCTCTACCACTGAGCCACACCCCAGCCCCTCACTGGGGGATTCTAGGCAGGGGCTCTGCCACTGAGCCACAGCCCAGCCCCTCACTGGGGGATTCTAGGCAGGGGCTCTGCCACTGAGCCACAGCCCAGCCCCTCACTGGGGGATTCTAGGCAGGGGCTCTACCACTGAGCCACACCCCAGCCCCTCACTGGGGGATTCTAGGCAAGCACCTCACTGCTAATACATACCCCTGTGAACACCTGATGTGTATGAGATGCATATGTATACATAGGCAGACACACAGACGTAAGTAAATACAAAAAATAAAATACATAAAATAAAGCCCCATTGTGGATGGCTTTCCTGAGAATGACATCTAAGATTGAGCTATAGTCTCAAAATACATGTAGACCTGTGTTTTCATGCATGCCTGACCTGCATGCACATACATGCACACACACACACACACACACAGACAGAGACAGAGAGAGACAGAGACAGAGAGACAGAGAGAGAGAGATGGGTGCTTGAAACAGTGGAGACAAGAAGGAAAAGAAAGTCTAAGGAGCTTACACAAAGCCAGGCTGCCCTTGTCTCCTCCAGAGCCTGGTTTGTGGTGGGCCACAAGCATGCAGTGGCTGTCTTGGAGGAACTGTTGCTGGACAAAGCAGGAATACCACATTTCGATTTCCTTTAGGTGGCTTGGGATGTCAGCATTGAAGACAATCACTACTCCATGAGCATCTTTCATCAGGGCTGGCCAGCAGGACTCAAACCTGCCAGGTGGAAAGGAAGTCAAGAGAAAGCTGGAGGACATCCTTTCTTCTCAACGTTGCTATCATTATCATTATTATTATTACAGCACTGGGGACTTCACACATTCTAGACAGGTGCTCTACCACTGGGCCACACCCCAGCCCCTCACTGGGGGATTCTAGGCAGGGGCTCCACCTCTGGCTTTACCTCTGAGCCACTCAACCCCATCTGTCAAAGCAGAGCTGTGTTAAAGAAAACCTACTTAGAGTCGCCACCACAGTCCCAGAGCTCAAATTCACAGCCCGTGCCTTTGTTGTTGCTGGTGACATGGGGGTTCTCAAACTCTAGGATCCTAAAAATACAAACACCAAAGCAGGACCTTTATTAGGAAGCAGTTTTGGAATATGCACAGCACCTAAGGTAGGGAATGAATGGTGTTTCACAGCTGCTCTAGATATGCAGAGTGGACAGGCTCACCTCACACCTTGTGTTGGGTTGTATTCGGTGATGTCCGAAGATTCAGTCAGAAAGTTAGCCAGCACTGTTTTGCCACTCTGAAAGTAAAAGCAAATAGAGCAGAATAACAAACTACACAGGAGCCCTCAGAAACCATGTATGGCGACACACACCTCACCTCAGCACTCAGGTGGCTGAGGCAGCAAGAATGTGGTTCCAAGTTAGCCTGGGCTACATAGTGAGACTCTGTAGCCAGTCTGGGACTAGGTGTGGTGACGTACCGGCCAGGATTCCTTGAGATCTCTAGGACAGAGAGCTCGAGATGTCTGGAAGGATGCTGCCTTGTCCTAACGCAGTGAGCAGAGCTTGGATTGGTCCCAGTGTGGGGTCCCAAAGAAGTATCACATAAGGTCAGAGAGTCCAAGCTTATTATCGCCCCTTCAAGGTTAAAGCCACAGTATGTCTGGCCTACGGGGTGGCTATTGTGTGTCTTGCCTTGACAGCAGGGTATCTGGCCTAAAGTGTAGCTAATAGATGGATATTTGGTTTAGGGTATGGCGACCAGCCGTTTTGAGTATGAGAGGTAATTACTCTTGCTTATTCTTTGTACCTTGGTAAGGAAATCTTTGCCTTATATCCACCTATGAATGTACAGTGGTTCTCATGTTTGATCCATAGACCAATGTACAAAATATGAATTCCTACATTTTTCCCAGACCTACACAGGAACCATAACTAGGATATTCAGGGCATATTCAGTACTAGGACAGATCTATAGTCCCAGTACTCAGAAAGCTGAAGCAGGGGGATCCTGATTTCAACGCCAGCCTGACCTACATAGCAAAACATTATCACCAAATAACTAAACTTAACATAAGCTAACTTCTGAGCTGGAATCCAGAGATTTGAGCATTAACTTCTATCTATCTATCTATCCATCCATCCATCCATCCATCCATCCATCTAATTTTGTTATTTGAGACAGCATCTTACATTGTAGTCCAGGCTGTCCCAGACTCAGTATGTAGCCCAGGCTGTTCTTGAACTTGTGATGACCCTCCTCCCTCTGCCTCGAGTCCTGGTATTACAGGCTTGTGCCACTACACCCAGCTTCCTTCTACGGTTAATTTATTTGCATGTTTAGTTTTGGCCCATCTGAACTTTAATTTGGTGTATAGTACGAACCACCTATGTAGTAATTCCCTCATAATTACTCCAGGACCCTATATTGAAAAATCTAGTTTTCTCATCCTGTGGACATATTCCTTTTGCGGGGAAGGCTCGGAGGGAGAGTCATGAGACTCCCCTCACTCCCGTTAGCCTTTAGATCTAGATCTGGGTACCTCAAGATTCTCCTCCGCTACCTGGGTGGGGTGAACTGGATGGATCTAGGCCTGCAGCTCCGCAGGTCAAGGCCAGCTGCTGTCCCCAGTGGGGATGCTGGTCCCAAGTTGCACCTCCCGGGAACAGCCCCAGTTTTGGGAGGCCCCCGAACCCAGCCTCACCTCGCAGGGCCCCACGAAGAGAATCTTGGCCTTCAGCATCGCTGTCTGTTACCGAGAACCAGCGGAAGCCCACCGACGAAGCGTGCTGAGATCCCCGCCGCGTCAGCCAGTAGGGCCACACACTCTGATTGGCTGGTCGGTTTCCACGGCAACCGGGAGCAGCTGCGCAGAAGCCCAGGAAACTCCGCTAGTTCCGGATTCTGAACCGGTGGGTCTACAATGGAAGCTGAGGAGGACCAAAAGAGGAAACTCAAAGCTGGGTCGGCTGAGTGCATTCTGAGCACTCTGGAAGGGGAGGAATGATCAGGCTCTAATCTGCTTTATTTCTCCCGGTCACTGTGAACGTTCCAGGGAGTTAGGGAGCTGCTAAGCTGCTCTGGAAACCAGAACTGTGCTCCCCTCCCCCCCTCGCCCTTTATTCCTCGTACGAAGAATTGAAACCCGGAGTCCCATTAGTAGTATAGGTGTTAGCCTGTGCTACACCTGCAGATTTTACAAGTTCAGTGTTGTTTTCCGTGGGTGGGTGCTAGAGATTGAACTCAGGTATTAATAAATCCTTGGCAAGCACTCTGCCATTGAGCCACATCCCCAGTCCAACTCCCTATGTAGAGCAGGCTGACCTCGAACTCGTAGAGATAAACTGCCTCTGCCTCTCAAGTGCCAGCATTAAAGGGATTGGCCACTACTCTCGACCTGACCTCTGCTCCCTCCATGCCTCTATCTCCTACCATGACACATATGTGGAGATTAGAGGACAACCCATAGGAGTAAGTTCTCTCCTTCCATTTCAGAATCCAGTTATGTTTTTCAGGCTTGATGGCAAAAGCCTTTGTCTGCTGAGCCACTTGCCAGCCCTGCCATTGTTTGTCTTGATGCTGAGATTGACCTTGGCCATCAGGAGTGTCTTCAAGCCAGTGTCTGTGTTTCAGTCATTCTCTGAGCATTTTCATATATTCAAGTGTGTGTGTGTGTGTGTGTGTGTGTGTGTGTGTGTGTTTGTGTGTGTGTGTTTGTGTGTGTGTGTGTGTGTGTCTGTGTCTGTGTGTGTGTGTGTCTATGTGTTGTGTGCAAGAAGGGAGCCCCCTGGGGCTAGAGTTACAGAGGGTGAGCTATCCAAATGGATGCTGGAAGCCTAACTCAGGTCCTCTACAAGAGCAGTAAGTGCTTTTAACCACTGAGCCATCTCTCCAGCCCCCTCTTTCATACTTTTTGGCACAATTACATTAGTCCCAGGTGGTTGATTTTATTGCTCTTGCTTCCTAGCAGCCACATATTATACACATTCTTTTGCGTGCATTTAAAAAAATTAAAAGTTTCAAAAGAGCAGGGACCCTCAGGGAAGTTATTTATTCCTTTGCACAACTTGGGAAAATCGGAGGGAACTTTATGCTCCCGACTCTGACTTTTGGCATGAAACAACTTAGGTCACTGGCCTGGGTTTTAGGAGAAGTTGGTGCCAGGTCATTGGGCAATGCTGGGTCCAGAGTTGGAACTCAGCTCTTTTCCCACCTTAAGCTTCCTTTTCAGAAGAGAGACAAACTACAGAGCGTGCTTCCCCCTGCCAAGTAGATGTGTGTGTGTGTGTGTGTGTGTGTGTGTGTGTGTGTGTGTGTGTGTATACTGCAATGGAGGCCAGAGGTTGGCTTTGCATGTCTGTCTATCACTCTCCTCCTTCCTAGGTTGGCAGCTCCCTGGAATCCCATTGCCTCTCTCCCTTCCAGTACTGCCACTGGGCTTTTATGTGGATGCCAGGGATTAGAACTCAGATCATCAAGCTTGCACAGCAATATCCTCAGTCCCTAGAGTCGTGTTTTCATTGACACCTAAGCTAGTTCTCAGAGATAAGTTATATGGTTTAACTTAAGGAACCTCTCAGTGGCTCAGGTTTTGAATGCTTGCTCTGCAGCTGGTTTTACAAGGGTCTGCAAATGCGAGGCGAGAGAGCCTAGATGAAGTAAATAGGTTGACAGGCGGATCCTTCAGGGTATGTATGTTATACCTGGCTACACTCCTGTCTTACTTTCTGCTTCCTGGTCACTGTGTATGGACTGAGCTACCACCATTGAGGCAAAATTCTTTCCTCCCTTAAGTTGTCTAGTTTGGGCAATATAATATGACCAAATGCAACTAACACACCATGTAAGGAGTCTGTGCCAAAACTGATAGCAGTAAGGTTCATAACCACAGTTTTCTCTAACATTCTAGCCCCCTCCCTCCCTTCCGTCTGTATGTGTTTTCTATACATGTATGCATATGTGTGTGTCCATGAAGGTACATATACAGTGCACATGCATGTATACAGTGCACAGAGCTAGGGGTAGATGTCTTGTGTTTTCTTTATCTTTCCACCCTTTGTTTTTTTTCCAGACAGGGTTTCTTTGTGTAGGCTCTCCTGGAACTGGCTCTGTAGATCAGGCTGGCCTCGAACTCACAGAGATCTGCTTCTGCCTCCAGAGTGTTGGGATTGAAGGTGTGTACCACTATTGCCTAACACCTCCACCTTTTTCCCCCCAAGATCTTTTAATTTTTATTTTATGTGTATTGATGGATGGCTTGCCTGAATGTCTGTGCACCATTTGCATGCAGTACCGGAGGAGGCCAGAAGAGGGTGTCCGATCCCCTTGGTACTGGAGTTACAGACTGTTGTGAGCTGCCACGTGGGTGCTTGGAATCAAATCTCTGATTCCAGTCCTCTGGAAGAGCTGCCAGTGCTCTTAACCCTTGAGTCATCTATCCAGCTCCATTACCTTAAGTTTTGAGACAGAACCTCTTAATGACCATGGCGCTCACTAGGTCAGCTGTTCACTAGTCTCCAGGTGTCTTCTTATCACCAACTCCCCAGTCCTGACACAAAGAATGCTTGCCACTATGTCCTGCTTTTACCTGGGTACTAGGAATGAATTCAAATCCTCATGTTTATGTGATAAGCACTTACTCACTGATCACTGAGCCATGCCCCAGCCTTCCCATCTCCCCTATTATATGTCAGATGCACTGTTTACTTTGTGTGTACAAATGGCTCAGAGGTTAAGAGCACTGGTTGGCTGCTTTTCCAGAAGTCCTGAGTTCAATTCCCAGCAACCACAGGGTAGCTTACAACCATCTATAATGAGATCTGGTGCTTTCTTTTGGCCTGCAAGCATACATGCTGACAGAATACTGTATAAGCAATAAATAAATCTTAAAAAAAAAAAAGAAATGGTATGCTTCTTTACTGTCCCAGCTCTGGCTGGTCCAGAGCTTAGGCTGCAGCAGCCTGGGTGTTTATTTAGTATACTGTGAAGAAGTTGCTGTTTATTTCATCCTTTAACATTCTAGAAAAAGCCAAACACAGTGTGAAAGCCTGGGTAATTCTGGCACTCAGGGGTGGAGACAGGAGGATCAGGAGTTCAAGGTCAATTTAGGAGATATAGCAGTTCAAGGTCAACCAGGCTACCTCATCTCAAAAACAACAACCCCCCCCCACAAAAACAAAACAAAACAAACAAGGGACTGCAGAGATGACCCAGTCAGTAAGAATCTTGTTATACAGAGAAGAGAACCTAAGTCTGAGTTAGCACTCAGGTAAAATGTCAGTGGTGATGGCAAGTGCCTATAATTCCAGCTTCAGAGGAATCTATACCCTCTCTGTCCTCTTCAGGTGCTCATGTGTATGCCTGAATATCATCTTAGTCTGCTTTTCTATTGCTGAGATAAAGCCTGAGGTGGGATAGGAAAGGGGTTTATCCAAATTGTTCTATTATCAATTTAACTCGGGAGTCAGATATTGGAGTAAAAGACAGATCAAGAAATTGGTGGAGGAACAACCAACTGACTTTCTCCCCATGCTTCCCAGATTGAAAAAGCCCACGGGTCTTTCTAGGCCCTCCCTACTCCTTCTTGTGTCTCTCTATCACATCCTGGGTCCTCCAAAATCTCTATGGCTAATTCCGGTCAGCTAGTCACTGACTCTGCCTCCTGAGTTAAGGTTAACTTTATTAACAGTCTCGAGTGTCACAGTGCAATCGGTCTGAACTCAAGGCAGGAACTGAGACAGAGAGTATGGAAGAAGAAGGCTTGCTGATTTGCTTTCTTGGTTTGCTCAGCTATCTTTCTTTTATGACTTAGGCCCATCTTTCCAAGGATGGCAACATCCACAGTAAAAAGAGCTTCACAGCTGTGGCCATAGGCCAATCTGACCTGGGCAGTTCTACAGCTGAGGGCCTCTTTTCCCAGGTGACATTAGTTTGTGTTAAATTGACAAAAGATAACCAGTGCATATGTGCACACACACACAAACACACACACACACAAAGACAAAAAAAATCTTTTTAAAAAAAGATTGTATGTATGTATGTATGTATGTATGTATGTATGTATGTATTCATATTCTGCCCACATGTACACCCGAATGCCAGAAGAGGGCACCAGATCTCACTATAGATCATGTGAGCAATCATGTGGTTGCTGGGAACGGAACCCAGAACCTCTGGAAGAGCAGCCAGTGCTCTCAACCTCTGAGCCATCTCTCCAGCTCAAGATAAAAAGATAAAAAAAAAAAAAAAAAAAATCTTTACAGAGAAATAACAAATCTTTAAGAAGAAATATGATAGAAATATGATGAGGGCTGGAGAGATAATGGCTCAATGATTAAAAACACTGATGGCTTTTCTAGAGAGCCTGGGTTCAATTCCCAGCACCCACATAACAGCTCACACCTGTCTGTAACTCCAGTTCCAGAGAATCTGAAACCCTTACACAGACATACATGCAAGGGAAACCCAATGCACATAAAATAAAATTAAAAGAAAGGAAGAAATAAGGTGGGCAGGGATAGAGTAAGACACAGGAGTGTGCAGGTATGATCACCACACCTATACCTGCACACACACACAGGTACCCCACACACACCCCAAACAAACAAGCAAAACCTAAACCAAAAGTGTGGGGGGGAAATCCCAGAAGTACTTTGAAAGGTTTCATTTATGCTTGTTACACAATAAATACAAAATTCTATGTCTCTTTCAACATCCTGGCCACAAACAAACCCCCCCCCCACACACACACACATTCATTGATTCTAAAGACTTTTTTGTTGGTGGTTTTGTTGTTTTGTTTTTGAGACAGGGTTTCTTTGTACAACCCTGGCTGTCTATAGACCAGGCTGACCTCTAACTCAGAGATCCACCTGCCTCTGCCTCCCAAGTGCTGGGATTAGAGGAGGGCATTGCTACTGCCCAGATTTGTTTTTAATTATATCTAGGTGTGTACCTGTTTGATTGTGTATGTGAATGAGGGTTCCTGTGGAGGTCAAAGAGGGTGTCAGAGCTTCTGAGACTATAGGCAGTTGTGAGCTGCCTGATGTGGGTGGTGGGACTTGAACCCATGTCCTCTGGGAGAGCAGTAAGCACTCTAACCTGCTGAACCATCTCTCCAACCCTACACATTCACTTGCGCTTTGTTTAAATATTTAAGCTAATCAGTGTTACTTAAGCCTTGCCAAAGCATTTTGGTTCTTTGTTTCTAGAAGTGATAATTAAAAACACTAAGTGTTTTGTTTGTCTTGGTTATATACACTATTTCAATTTGGGATTCTTGTTATCATCATAAATTATTAAAATACTTTAAGGCTTCCATTTTAATCAGATGAGGTTGACTTCATATAGTTTAAGGCCTGGGGCTGTGTGAGGAGCAGTGTGATGCTGGTAGGAGTAAGAGCTAGAGGAACTAAAACTCATTTCCCCCTGGCTCGGTGATCAAAGCAATAAAACCTCTCACTTGACAAAAAAGGGAAAGAAGTAAGTTTGCCATATTTTAAATCCTTTCTATGAATCGTTGAAAAAGGTTAATATAACCATCAGTGATAAAATTCCATCGTTTGAGCTGACACTCCACGACCCCAGTGACTCCACCTGCTATTTTATGATCAAAGGGGAAAAATTGTGAATTTCCTGTGACTCATGAGAATACAAACAATCTTCAAGAATTTCTTTGTGCAACACAGAGGTTTTCAACCTGTCCACTTCAGCGCTCAAAGAAAAGAATGGTTGTGTAACTGTTTGTAACCTGGATCTGTTTCATTCTCTATAAAATATTTGCTGTCCTTTATAAATAAAAGGGAAGTGGCAGTGGCTGGGGCATTTGTCTTAGTTAGAGTTTCTGTTGCTGTGAGGAGACACCATGAGCACGGCAACTCTTACAAGTGAAAACATTTAATTGAGGCTGGCTTAACAGGTTCAGAAGTTTACTACTTTATCATCAGGGCAGGAATTATGGTGGCACATAGGCAGACATGGTGCTGGAGAAGGAACTGAGAGGTCTATATCTGGATCGGCAGACAGCAGAAAGAGAATGTGAACCATTAGGCCTGACTTGAGCTTCTGAGACCTCAAAGCCCACCCCCTAGTGATGCATTTCCTTCAACAAAGCCACATCTACTCCAACAAGGCCACACCCCCTAATACTGCCACTCCCTATGGACCGATAGATGCCATTTATATTCAAATTGACACAGGCATGGGTCAGTGGTAGAGCACCTGCCCAGAGTTCCCCAGTGAGGACCTGGGAGATGTGACTCAGTGTTAGTGTTCACGGCTTATCAGTAGAATACTGGCCTAGAATCTCTCTAAAAGGTCCCCTTCTCTAGCATGGCCAAAATGCAAAAGAGGTTCTGGTCAGGAACCAGGTCCAGAAATGTATAATTTGAATTAAAAATTAATAAAATTAAAAAAAAAACTTTTCATCAATTTTCATTAGAAAGATTTCACAAAGGGCTGGAGAGATAGCTCAACCATTAAAGGCTAGGCTCACAACCAAAAATATAAGAAAGCTTTCACAGGAAAAAATATTTCCCAACAGAATGATGAAAAAGCTTCTCTGGGACTTTGGACCCTGAAATCAGGCACTACGAGGAGGCAGAAGTACATGTTGGAAAGACTATTGATTTGAGGGATGGGGGATGTCCTTCTGTATGCTGTAAATATATGGTTCTCTTATTGGTTGATGAATAAACATTGACTGGCCACTAGCCAGGCAGGAAGCATAGTGGGACTACCAGACAAGGAGAATTCTGGGAAGAGGAAGACAGAGAGTGAATCGATAGGGGAACACCATGTAGCCTCCAAGGGAGTAACATGCTGGAGCATTATGGGTAAGCCATAGCCTCATGGCAATACATAGTTTAATAGAAATGGGTTAATAAAATTGAGAGCTAGCCAGTAAGAAGTTAGCCATTGGCCAAACAGTTTATAATTAATATAAGCCTCTGAGAGTTTATTTGAGACTAAGAGGTTAAGGTAGTACAGAAACTCTGTCATCATTTGGGAGTAAGACAATGGAAGATTCTAGGTAGATGCTATGTCACTGAGCCCCAGCTCCTCACTGCAAGATTCTAGGCAGCTGCTCTACCACTGTTATACCCCTAGCCCTCTTTTTGCTTTTAATTAAATTAATTAATTAATCTATTTTGAGGCAAGGTCTATGTAACTTTGTAACTATGTAATCGTGTAACTTTGTTACTATGTAACTTTGGGTGTCTTGGAACTATGTAGCCAAGGCTAGCCTTGAACCCACAGAGATCCACCTGCTTCCTTGCGCCACCATATCTGGCTT
This sequence comes from Cricetiscus sungorus, assembly GCA_030556225.1. NCBI lineage: Eukaryota > Metazoa > Chordata > Mammalia > Rodentia > Cricetidae > Cricetiscus > Cricetiscus sungorus. The sequence goes on from JANBXA010000044.1 coordinate 13,628,536, forward strand.
TTCACTTTTCATTTTGAGACAGGATCTCTGTAAGTTTCCCAACTGGCTTTGACCTCACCCTGTAGCCCAGGCTGGCCTTGAGATTTTTTATCCTTTTCCTTCAGCTTCCTGAATAGCTGAAATGACAGGGTTGTACCACCAGGCCCAGATCAAAGTGTCCTTTCGTCCCTTCTCCCTCATATAGATACTGATTGGCTGGGCAAGATGGCTGATCAGAAAAAAGCCACCAAGTGTGATGACCCAAGTTCAATTCCCAAGACTCAGATGATAAAAAGAGAGAACTGATTCCTAAAGGCTGTTCTCTGATCACCACACATGGGCATGTGCACCTCCATACTCATATACATACATAGAAATAAAACCAAAGCAAATATATTAAATATGGAACTCGTACAGCCATTTTTAAATTGCATTTGATTTATTTGAGTATGTGTGGCTGTGCGCACTATGGTACTTGTGTGGTTAGAGGGCAGCTTGTGGGAATTGGTTCCCCTGTGTGTCAAGCTTGTGGCAAGTGCCTTTACCTGTTGAGCCATCTCCCAGGCCCCTTGTTTCCTCTCCCAGTCAGGTCACTCTAGTTGTCTCTCTGCTGGATATTGTAAAGTCTTGATTTGATGATGTTTTCTATGTGTCTGTTCCATTTAATTATCTTCTACTTGTTACAAAGTATCTCCCTTGATCTCTGTTCACCTTCAACCACAACACTTGGGAAGCAACGGCAGGTGGATCTCTGTGAGTTTGAGGCAAGTTCCAGGCCAGCTAGGGCTACATAACGAGAAAGGAAAAGGTGAAAAGAAGCCTGGCAGTGGTGGCACACGCCTTTAATCTCAGCACTTGGGAGACAGAGGCAGGAGGATCTTTGTAAACTGGAGGCTAGCATGGTCTACAGTTCCTGGAGAGCCAGCGCTACACAGAGAATCCCTGTCTCAAGCAAAGCAAAGCACAACAAAACAAAACAGGTGTTGTGATTAAAGGTATGTGCCACTACCTCACCCAAAGTCACACACTGAAAACTGCGTAGGCATCAGCACTTCATGGACCAGGGCAGTGAGTGAATGAAGTCATTTGAAGAAGCTTCCTGTTCCTTATAAACCAGCTGGGCTGAAGGAAGACTGTCAGAGGTCCATTAAAATGGCCCTGCTTCATCTTGGCTGAAGGTCACAGAGTTCATAACTATCCTTACTCTTCCAACGTTAAAGTCGTAAGACCTAAAGGTGTAAGGTGTGGCTACGGGTAGGATGTTTAGTCTTAACTAAATAAGAGGTTTGGCCTGAGGTATGGTTACTCTTAACCCTCAAGGCCAGATAACGAGAGATTTAGTCTAAGGCATGGTTACAAAATGTTTGGAGAATTAAGAAGGAAGGTCTGTTTCTTCCTTGCCTCATGATAAAGAAGTCTTCCCCCTTTTGTCTGGGGTTATGTAAGAATGTTGCAGAATAAACTTGGGGTGTTCAGTATTCACTAGATTGCCTTTCTGACTATTCTGTATCTCTGTCTTTTCCTTAGTATCTTTACCTGCTGTTTCTCTAGCCACACTCCCCCTCTCAGGAATGAACCAGGCAAGTTGACTGAAGCCCCACAAAGACAGGTTACTACAGAAGACATACTTGGGTGGGGGCAGCACTTGGTGAGGAGCAGTACTGGGTGGGTTGTCGTCGTCGTCGTCATCATCATCATCATCATCATCAGTTCCTGGAGGAGAGGCTCTGTGGGAAAGGACTCCTTTCCCACACAAAGCATCCAACCACCAAAGCAGACCAATTTATCAGCCATAATATCTGGGAACCAACCGTAACACACTGTGCTTCCTGCTTTCCCAATTCCTATCTTCAAAGCCTTTGCTCCTGCTATCTAGTCAACACTCACAATGGGTTTTGGATGAGAGACAGTTTCCTTGTGCCTGAGGTACGTGCTAAAGTAATATGGAGCCAGAGGCCCATTCCTAGGCTCGTAGCTTTGCTCCATTGCTGGCTCCTGAGAAAGGCCCCCTACTCTTCTGTACCCCTTTCCCAACCTCTCTGAAGCACTTAGTGGAAGCTCAAGGCTCAGTTAATCCTCTAATCTGTGAGCCAAGGGCATCCATCTTTACCTTCAGCAGTTTACAGGCACAAATAAAAAAAATGTAAAGTATTAGTGTTTATCAAGGTTCTCCATACATTGCCAGGCATAAATGCACCTAGAAAAAAAAAGTAAGCAGCCTATCAAACAACAGCAGCTAGTTATGGTCAAGAAGAAAGTTGATTAAAGGGGATTAAGGTTTTTTTTGTATTAAAAAAAAAGAAGATGTCGATATGGTAAGATAAAAAGGTAGATTATTGCATCTATTTCTAGAAACAATTATGTGGGATAAAAAGATTATTGAATCTACTTTTAAAAAGCAACTACTAGTTTTAAATATTTTACATTGGATTGACTTCTGTATATTGTATACAAATATTGTATGTTGATACAAATTTGAGATTAATTTGTTAAGACACAATGTACAATCATTTCTAATATCTGTCAAGGTAATGTATTTATACAGCACATTTATCAATGTAATGCAAATTTAGAGTCCTTGAGAGTTATTATTAGCAACTATATAAGACGATATGGAAATGCAGGTGAGTAATTAGTCATCTATTACAGTCAAACTTGTAATCTTATTGGGTATGTTTTCAAAGACAAACAGATATATTTTAGAAAAACAGGTTGTTTAAGCACCAATCTACTTAAGAAAAGATGATGGGCATCTAAGAAATTCACATGGAGTTTACTTTCTTTGTGGCAAAAGTAAGCCACTGGGTAAGAAAATGTTCTTATCTTGACTGCTGACAGTGTGCTGTCCAAGCAGGATGCAAAATAGGGTGACTGCAAACTTTAGACAAAGCAGAATAGTGTTTCAGAAAATCCTGCTTCACAGAAGATGGATGCCCCAACGTTGCAGAGGAAGCTCGGGTGACTGTCCAGATAGCCAGCTGTTTTTATAATTTCTCAGATACTTTGGAAGTCACTTGGTTGTACTCAGTTAATATTATTTCCTTCTCAGATCTCTGAGGGAGTTGAAGACTAGGTAGAATAGTTACAGTTTTCATTGTTTACCAGACTCAGAAAAGAAACTCACTAAAGAAATGTAAAGTATATAAAGTTGAGAGACATAATAAATATAATTTGATAAAGCAAATTAGAATACAAAATAAATTAGGTACAAGACTTGGACTCGGCAATTTAGGATAGATAATGAAGTAGTTTTTCTGACTTGTCAAATGCAAATGTACTAGATATTTTCTCTGAACTTGTCAAAATGCAAATGGACTAGACTTTGTTGATGAACTTATTGCCTGTATATAATGTATATACTTACTGTACTTATTGTATATAGTTTTTTTATGTTAGTTGTGGCCTTCTTCTTTTTGTATTGACTGAGGATTCAGAGAAAGCAAAGTCAGCCTCAAGTTATAGCGATCTGGCAGTGGTGATTCACACCTTTAATCCCAGCAGCCAGCAGCTAGGAGGTGGTGGCACACACCTTTAGTCCTAGGACTCAGGATTAAGAGATGCATGGATCTCTGTGAGTCCAGGGCCACCCAGAGCTACACTAGAGTAAATCAGTCTAAAAGAGAATTATAGCTCACATCTTTAATCCCAACATTAGGGAAGTATATAAGACAGAAGCAAGGTCTCAGAGATGCATTCATTCTCCAGCCACGCTGAGGACAGGCAGCGGTTTGAGACCTGGTGAAGAGCTCGTGCTTGGATCAGCCCTTTCAGCCTGAGCTAGAGAGTTGAGCTAGTGAGCGACTGTCTGCTTTGCTCCCCTGATCTCCAGCTTGAACCCCAATATCTGTCTCTGGGTCTTTTATTATTTTGTGTTACAAGCATTTTGTGTTTTCTTCACTTCTGAGCTGTCTCGCCAGCCAGCGATGTCTTGAACTCTTAGCCCACTCATGGAACCAAGCCCTTTCATTTCTTTTTTAAAAGCTTATTGATTCACTCATGTATTTCTGGTTATACACATGTGTGGGAAACGAGCACATCTGTTTGCACTCAGAGGCCAGAAGATGATGTAGGATATCTTCCTCTGTTATGATTCTACACCTGTTCCTTTAAGGTAGGGTCCCTCACTGAACCTGGAGCTGTTGTTTTTTCTCCTGAGAGCCATCAAGCCTCAACTGTCTCCACCTGCCTCAGAGCTGGGGCTCCAGGCTTGGACAGGACACCTGCCTTGTTACATGGGTGTTAGAATCTGAACCTTGTGACTGCATAGAAAGCTCTCCTAACCAGCCACTCCTCCATGCTTTAGATTTTTAAAAAAGATTTATTTATTTATTTTTTTTATTACATATACAGTGTTCTTTCTGCATGTATGCCTGCACACCAGTACAGGGCACCAGATCTCATTGTGGATGGTTGTGAGCCATCATGCAGTTGCTGGGAACCAAACTCAGGTCCTCTGGAAGAACAGCCAGTGCTCTTAGCTGCTGAGCCTTCTCTCCAACCCTGCTTTAGATTAAAAAAATATTTTATTTTTAATTTTTTGTGTACGTGTGTCTGTGTATGTGCACATGAGTGCAGGTACACAAACAGGCCAGAAGAGGGCGTCAGACATGCCCCCCCTTCAATTTGGAGATATAGGAGGTTGTGAGCCCTCTTACATGGTCCTGAGAACTGATCTCACCCCAGTCCTCTGCAAAGTCATATGCACTCTTAACCACTGAGCTGTCATCTCTATAGCCACTCCACATTAGATTTTTATAGATGTGAAACTTTGGCCCAAGTCCAATAGCATGTGTTTGCATTCCAGTCTTTCTGTAGAAGAATAGAAAAAGCCCAAAGAAAAGCATGCTGGATCACTGCAAATTAGAAGCTTAGGAGAGCCAGGAAGTGGCTTGATTGTGCTATGTAGAACAATCAAACATAAACCAATTAACTAAATATGCTGCAAAGAGCTGGTGTGCTCTGGGGAGGTTTCATATGTTAGGAGAGAATTTCTTTGAACATCCCCCATTCTTCCCGTGGTCCAGCTGTAAGGGTAGACAGGATGCAGAGCTCCAGGATGCCAGACAGATCGTAATTCAAGGCATGTTCTCTTTTATATGGACATTGCCACTGTCCATCTTGCATGAAGGATTCACGGACAGACAGACCCCTTTGCCCCCTGTGAAATGAAGCACTGGAAATCTGTGTCCCACTGTATCTGCAGTCAGTCAATTCTAAGGTACGAAGCTTGGTGGAGTGCTCTTTGCAAGAGTGATCCCTCAGTGAAGTCTTTCGAGGCCATGAAAAGGATTTGTCAAATTGCTTTTGACAATGACCGTGAAAATAAGAGACATTAATTTGAACATGAGGAGCATGGGATAGACAAAAAGACGCAGTTCTGGCCAGATGGCTGCGGGCAACTCTTAACGTTCATATGGGATGCGTTATTGATCCAAGGAGAGGCGGAGATGTAAACGCTCCCTGGCCATCAGAGTGTACAGGCTGTGGCAGCTAAACCTTTGTGCAAAGAAAAAGTATCTGTGCAATGGCCATGAGAGCTGTGGGAAGTTTTGCATCCGTACCTTCAATTTGCACATATCAGCTCACTTGAAATTTTAAAAATAGCTGGGCGTATTGGCACATGCCTTTAATCCCACTACTCTGGAGGCAGAAGCAGTCAGATCACTGAGTTCAAGGCCAGCCTGAACTACAGAGTGAGTTCCAGGACAGCCACGTCTACACAGAGAAACTGTCTTAGAAAAAAAATTTAAAATATTGATGTATTTGTGTGTCTCTGCACATATTGCAACAGAGTTGGTTCTCTCCTCCACCATATGGGCTCCAGGGATTAACAGTTAGTCAGGAGTCAGGAATCTGACTTGGTAACAAGTACCTTTACCCACTGAACTATCTTGCCTGCCCGACCTTGCTTTTCTTTTTTAAATTCTCTCTCTCTCTCTCTTTCTCTCGATTCTTTTGAAACAGAGTTTCAATATGTAGATATGGCTGGCTGGGAATTCATAGGAGATCCACTTACTTCCTCCCAAGTGCTGGGATTAGAGACATGTACCATCATGTCTGGTTTAACTTAAACATGTATTTAATAATGATGTGTGTATGTGTGCAAGCGGGCGTACATGCCACAACCTCCTGCTGAGACCAGAGGACGGTTTTGCGAGTCCAGTTCTCTCATTTCACTTTTAACTTTGTTCCCAGGCTTAAGTTCACTTGTGTGTATGTATGTATGTGTGTATGTATGTATGTGGCTATGTGTGTGTGAGCGCTGGAGCCCATGAAGATGCCAGAAGAGAGCACTGGATCTTCTGGAACTGGAATTATAGCTGGTTATGAGCCCCCTGATGTGGGTGCAGGGAATTGAACTTGGGTCCTCTGGAAGACCAGCACAAGCTCTTAACCACTGGACCATTTCTCCAGCCTTCCACATCTCTCTCTCTCTCTCTCTCTGTCTCTCTCTCTGTGTCTCTCTCTCTGTCTCTCTCTCTCAATCTCTCTGTGTTTCTGTCTCTTTCTCCCTCTGTGTAGGTCAGAAGACAACTTTTGGGAATTAGTTCTTTCCATCACCATGTAGTTTTGGGGACTTGAACTCAGGTCGTCAGGCTTGGTGGCAAGCACCTTTACCAACTGAGCCATATCAGTGACCCAGAGTTAAAAATGTGTACCATCAACTATTTCATCAATGATCAGCCACTTCCAGCCTCATTTTATTTATCTACCATTACTGTCTCTGTTTTTCTGGTGCTTATTTCTTCTTGTTGTTACTTGCTTTGTTTAAGACAGGGTCTCGAATAGCCAGGTGAATCTTGGGCAATCGTGTAGTGGGGCTTAACCTCGAACATCAGGTCTTCATACCTCCATCTCCCAAGTGCTGGGACTGAGGTGTGCACCACTCCCATACTCATCTCTGGCAAATCCCAGACATCATGTCATTTCATTGCTAGATGCATGTGCTTACCAGAAACATGCTTCAAACAAACATGCAAGCACAATGCTTTTATCACTCTTAATAAAATGGCTAGGGATGTCTTAATGTTATTCAATATCAAATCTGTCCTCAAATTTCTCTGCCATCAAGATGTTTTCCATTTATTTGCTCAAAACTAGGATTTGAACAAAGGTGGCAGGTTGTGTTTGGATATGTACATATATACATATGCACACATCTGTGTGTGTGTGTGTGTGTGTGTGCACGTGCGCACACACACATGTGTGCTCTGATGTATGTATCAAAGTCAGAGGACAGCCTCAGGTGCCAGTACTCACCTTTGACCTTGTTTGAAACCATGTCTCTTGTTCATCACTGTATCCCCCGGGGCCACCTGTCCCACGGGTTTCCAGGGATCCCCCTGTCTCCTCCTCCCTTCTGTCCACAGGAGCGCTGGGACTGCAGATGTGTGCCAAGCATAAGGATCTTGGCTTAGATTTTCCTGCTTACTTGGCAGGCACTTTACCCACTGAGCAATCTCCCCAACCCCTGGGTGCTATATTATTTACTTTGCAATGATTTTTAGCTCTACAGAAAAGTCATGAGGCAGGTGCAGAACATTCTCATCTACCCCTCACCCAGTTGTTTCCTGATATTAGAATCTTACAGACTCATGGTATCTTGGTCAAAATTAAGAGATTGTGACTGGGGCTGGGAGATGACTCAGTGGTTAAGAGGACCACCCTCTCTCTCAGAGGACCTGAGTTCAGTTCCCAACACCAGGTTTGGAGGCTCACAACAGCCTGAAACCCCAGCTCCAGAGGATTAAATGTCCTCTTCTAGATTTTAAAGGTAGTATTCAAAGTCTGGTTCCTGTGGCTTAGGTCTCCAGAGGGCTAGAATTACAGATCACCACATCATGTGACTGTGTAGGAGTGCTGTTAGGAAGAGACAGTGGGACAATCCTGCTTTGGAGATCTGCTATCTGATCCAATATAGCCCCACAGGTACACAACCCATATGTACTTTGCATGGGCACACACACACACACACACACACACACACACACACACACACACACACAGAGTGGAGACTAATAAGAATAAACTTTTTTTTGAAAAAGAGATTATGTCTGGTATGAAGGATCTCAAAGTCAGCCTTGGCTACATAGTAAATATGAGCCCAGCCTAAGCTACATAAGACCCTGCCTCAAAAACATGTAAAAAGTCTGAAGTAATGTAAGTGTAGAACCTTCCTCTAACTGAAGAAATTCAACTCTGAATGAATTTTGATTAATAATTAGAAGATATACCACAGATATACAAGAACAACAACAACACAAATTCACAAAGAAATATCTAGAGCATAAAACTATAGAGAAATTGATGTCAGATACTTATTCAAAGGCACTTTTCAAACTAGACCATTATTTTATGTCTTTAGATTAAAATATGTTAAAAAAAAAAAAACTTGAATCACCAAAAACAAAACAAAACAAAAACCTTTCAATGTGAGGGAAAAAAAAAAAAAACTGGAGAGGCTAACAATGACATATTCCTTATTTTATTTTATAAAGTCTTGCTAGGTAACCTAGGGCAGCTGTATTAATTACCTGCTGCTGGGATCAAATAACCTGACCAAAGCTACTTAAGAGAGAAAGGGCTTATCTGGCTCAAAATTTCAGATCACAGTTCAGCATGGCAGGCACAGCAGGGCCTTGAGAGAAGAGTCATCTGACACCCACAGTCAAGAGCTGAGAATAACGAAGGAATGTATGTATGCATTTTGATGCTCAGCTTCCTCTATTCCAATGCAATCCAGGATATCTGTCCAGGGAATGGTGTCACCCACAACGGGCTGGGTCTTCCCACTGGTTTCAAGACAATGCCTCACAGATGTGCTCACAGTCCACCCTATTCCAAAAAAAAAAAAAAAAAAAAAAAAAAAAAAAGATCCTCACTGAAACTCTTTCCCGGGACCCGACATTGTGTCAACTTGACAAATAAAAGTAACCATCACAATGGCCAACTAGTTCACTGCCTTTTTGTTTCTTTGTAATTCTTTTTGAGACCCAAGTCCAGGCAGAGTTTTAAGATTTATATTTACTTCACTTCTTCTGGGGGCGGAGTCTCATGTAATCCAGGCTGGCCTAGAACTTCCTGTTTTTGCCAAGGATGACCCTGACTCGATCCTCCAGCATCCACCTCCTGAGTGTTGGGATTACAGATGTGTGCCACCATGCTTGGTGTATGTGGTGCTGCGGGACGGAGCCACAGGCTTCGTGCCTGCTAGGCACATCCTCTACCATCTGGGTCTCACCCCAACCCCTCAGGAGCTGTCTTCTGATCCTCTAGTTGCCAGGGCAACAGATTTCCACTCACAGCCGTGCTCAGCAAAGGAACCATTGCTTTCAGAGGGGCTGGGTGGAATTTGGGGGAATTATAGGTAAAGAAGAAAACTCAAGTTGGATTCTCCTGTGATACCCACAGTCAATTTGCGTTTTTCCACAGTCAAGCGCTGTGTACTTGGTGCAGAAACAAGAAGTCCTTTACCTACGGCTTTGCTCTTCTCCGGAGAGTGCTCCAGCTCACTCCTCTGTTACTGTGGGACCTGAGACAGCTGGGAGAAAGAGTGTAAAGCCTCCTCCCTCTGTCTTCCTGAGACCTGCGGAATCCTGTTATGGGGCAATCTGGGGCCGGTGGTGGTGGTTGGGAGAGATTCCTGTTTTAGATTAACAGGAAGATTTATCATGCCAAGAGGTCAGTATTTACCTTGGCCTCGGCTTGCTCGCTATTTACTTCTCTGCTCAGCAGCTCTGCTGACTTCAGCAGAAGCGAAGGGTTGCTTTCTGTGGCTGAAGAGGATGCTGAGATTTTCTTATCAGACGAGCTGGCAAGCTAGAAATTACAAAAACTGCTTTCTGTGTACGTAATAGCTTGCTTTTCCCTTTCTTCTGTCCTTCCTTCCTTTTTCAGCCCTTCTTCCCCCCTCCTTTTTCACTCTCATTTCTATTCTGCAACTCATGATCCTCCTGCTTCAGGCTCCTGACTGCCCGAATGACAGGTCTGTACTACCATATCTAGTTCAAAAACGATTATGTGGCTGTTGTTTTCTTGTGGTTCTGGGTACCAAACCCAGGCAGTTCCCTTGTGTATGTGTATGCTAGCAAAAACCACTACCACGGAGCCGCACGCTCAGCTAGGATCAGAGAGAGGTAAAGCAGGCTTCAAAAAAGAGCACTTGTCCAGCATGTTCAGGACCCTGGTCATGATCCCCAGCACCAACCCCACTTTGCACAAGCAGCTGGCTCTCCATCATGGAAGAGGAGGAGCAGTAGATCTTGGACAAGTCACTTCCATCTGTCAGATAGGGGCACGGCAAGCTCTGACCTGCCCACAGAGAATCATGTTTTGAGAGAATGAGGATCTAACGGTGAGGCAAAGCCTTTGTCCAGATGTGTATCTGTATCTGTGTGTGTACAGGTGTACACGCACATGGGTGCGTGTCTGTGTTGAAGGCCGAATGACTGTATGGAATTCCTCACACTCTGCCTACTTTGGGTCTCTCTCTCTCTCTCTCTCTCTCTCTGGTGTGGTGGTGGTGGTGGTGGTGGTGGTGGTGGTGGTGGTGGTGTGTGTGTGTGTGTGTGTGAGAGAGAGAGAGAGAGAGAGAGAGACAATATTTCACTGGAACCTGGGGCTGGATTGGCTTCCCTGCCAGCTCATCGATCCTCCTGCCCAATGCTGGGATTGCCAGTGTGCACTGCCATGCCCTGATCTTCTTTACTTCAATCACATTTATCAAAGGCATGCATGTGTGCATGAACCCTGGTGTTTGTGTGGAGGACAGAGGACTACCAGGGTAGTTAGTTACCTCCTTCCATGCTATGTATTCTGGGGATGGAATTCAGGAGGTCAGGCTTGGCTACCAGCATCTTTAGCCACCGAGCCATCCCATGTAGTGATTTTTCTGGGAGGGTGACAGAGTAGCCTAAGGCTTGCAAAGCAAGCGCTTTACCAGAGGAGCTTTCTCCCTTCACCCATGGTGAAATCCCGCACTGTGACTATAGAGGGTTCCCAGGGACAAAACCAGCACCAGGATCCCTTCTCCACTCCAGACTTGGGCTGTTAGATTTCCTGGGCTTGGAAAATGAACAATGGCTTCCGCCTCTCCGGAAGTTTTCCCATGTATTTCAGGAATGCTGGGAACACAGTTTTGAAACACAGACAAATGCCCGTGTGGAGAACTGATCAGAGGCCCCTGGGGCAGCTCTGCGGGGGCGGAGACAGCAGCTGTAGCAACAGCAGTTGTGAACATTCTTAGTTTAGAGAATGCATTTGTCTTCTGCTGGCTTCCCTGAGGAGTGCTGGGCTCCAAGGCTGCTGGAATGTCCCTAAATTTCTGCCCACCACTCAGAGAGCTTATCCTTAATTTTTAAAATGTTTATTTATTTATTTTTTCCAAGACAGTCCTACATAGCTCAGGCTGGCCTTGAACTCACTATGTAGCTGAGGATGACTCTGAACTCCTGATCCTCTCTCAACCCCCAAGTGCTGGGATTACAAGCCTGTACCACCACACCTTGCTGTGCTTTATTGTTTAATAGAATTCTGACCTAAGAGGTAGTGCTTCGGATAAAGGTGCTTGCCATCAAGCCTGACCACCTCCACTTAACCCCTGGGAGCTACGAGGTGAAAAGAAAAACAATGTAAAAAGTCATGCAAATCCCACCTTCTCCTCAGTAGGATTTTCTGTTTTTGTTTACCCTCTGTCTCCCAACGCTAAGATTACAATGGATATGTACCACCGTACCTGGCTTGTATTTTTTTATTTTAAATCATTCTCCATAGAACAACAACAACAAAGATTCCAGGGGCTGGGATATGGCTCACCTGGTAGAGTGTTTGTCTTGCACGAAGGAGGTCCTGTGTTCAATTCCCAGCACCATGAACACACAAAAGATGTATTAAGTTTGGTTCTCTGAGAAAGCCTGTGTTCTGCATCTGGGTCTATTGTCTGTTCCCACCCATTCGGATTTGAGACGCTGGGTGTCCTTCAATTGATTAATAATACTCGGAAGTATTTATTGGTGGTTAGAGTATTTCTGGTACGTGGTTCCATTGTCTGAATAATTCATTTGACTGCCTCTGCCTTCCAGGTGCCAGGATTGAAGGTATGCCCTACCCACCTTGTCTTCTTTTCTTGCCTGTGTCCTTGCCTAGTTCATGCAGTGTGGAGACCACAACCCAAGCTTATGTGTATGCTAGGTAAGTCATCAGTGACTGAGCTATACAGCCCAGCCCAATGTTGTTGTTATCTTCTAAATTAATTTTTATTAGTTGGCAAACAAGATCATGGATTTCATTATTATGACATTTGCACACAAGGTACTGTGTTTTTTTTGTTTTTTCTTTTTTTTTAGATGAGAATGTTCAGAGAGGTTGAGTGACTTCTCTAAAGTCACACAGCTGGTGCTGCAGAATGGGATGCAGCAGCAGCTGTTCTCTCTGGTCAAGGGAGAGCAGATGCCACAGATGTCTTCTCCACGCTTCCATTCCCCACTACTGGGTGGTGCTGCAAAAAAAAAAAAAAAAAAAAAAGTCTCCTTTCAAGAGGAACAACTTTGGACCTGGGTGGTGGTAGCACACACCTTTGATCCCAGCACTCAGGAGGCAGAGGCAGGCACATCTCTGAGTCTGAGGCCAGCCTGGTCTACAGAGCAAGTTCCAGGACAGCCAGGGCTACACAGAGAAACTCTGTGCCTTGTGGATGGGAGGGGAGAGCAACTTCAAATCATTGCATGCATGCATCCACAGCTGTCTTGGAGACAGGAGAAGACTGTTAACATGAAAACATGACGTTGTCACCTACTAAGTTCATGCTGGAGAACTGCACTATTGAGTTATAAGAAAGCACCTGAAAAGCTTGTTCTTGTGTGTGTGTGTGTGTGTGTGTGTGTGTGTGTGTGTGTGTGTGTGGTGTATGTATGTGCTCCTGTGGATGTGCCCATGTGTGTGTGAAGGCCAGAGGTTGGTAGATGTCTTCCTCTATTGCATTACATCTTATTTTTAATTGCATTTGAATTGTGTGTGTGTGTGTGTGTGTGTGTGTGTGTGTGTGTGTGTGTGTGTGTGTGAGCATGCTGTGGTCCACAAGTCCAAACAGAGGACAACTTGCTGGAGTTGCCTCTCTCCATCCACCATGTGAGACCTGAAGATCAACTTCACGTTGTCATACTTGGCAGCAAACACCTTTATCCACTGAGCCAGCTGTCTTACCTTCCCCAATCCCATGTTTTATAGCTGAAGACACTGAGCTCCAGATCTCGTGCTGAGCCCAAAACTAGCATGGCCCTGAGCTGATTTTTATCGGGCTGTACAGTGTATGACACCAGATGGAACAGGAAACCTGGCCTGTGCTGATTCCACAGGCTGGGATCCTTTACTGGCTCTCCTGGTAGCATCCTGAGAGTTGAGCAAGTTCTGAGATGATTTGATCCTGCCAAGGTAACCTCCAATCTGTAAGATGTCTATGACAGAGAAGCTGTAGAACAAGCCCATGCTTAAGGAATTACAGTAGATTTTGTAAAAGGATTATAGTGTGTGTGTGTGTGTGTGTGTGTGTGTGTGTGTGTAGAGAGAGAGAGAGAGAGAGAGAGAGAGAGAGAGAGAGAGAGAGAGAGAGAGAGAGACATCCACATTCTTGCAATGCTGAACCAGAGCCCCTCACTGGGGGATTCTAGGCAGATGCTCCACCACTGAGCCACACCCCAGCCCCTCACTGGGGGATTCTAGGCAGATGCTCCACCACTGAGCCACACCCCAGCCCCTCACTGCAGGAGTCTAGCCAGGAGCTCTATCACTGAGCCACACCCCAGCCCCTCACTGCAGGAGTCTAGCCAGGAGCTCTATCACTGAGCCACACCCCAGCCCCTCACTGCAGGAGTCTAGCCAGGAGCTCTATCACACCCCAGCCCCTCACTGCAGGAGTCTAGCCAGGAGCTCTATCACACCCTAGCAGCTTGCTGCGGGGATTCTGTACAGGAGCAACATTTTCAGCTCCCTCCCCACTTTGAGACTGGTTCTTGGTGTATAGCTCGGCTGGACTCAAAGTCTCATCCCCGTTGCCTGGGGCTGGAGTTAGCATCTACCTCACCATGTGGCTGTAGGACTGTTGTTAAGAAAATGGGGGGGGGCAGCCCCACTCAGATGACTTGCTAGCTGGTCCAGTATTGTGTGGGTACCCAAATATATCACACTCAGCTCTCTTCCCCTTCTTTCCTAAATTGCCCAGCCTGTCCCCTGAGTTCCCTCAAACCCCAGCATGGTTGTTTTGTTTGTTTTTACCACATGTTGCTACTGCCCAGGCTGGCCAGTCCTCCTGTTTAGACCTCCTAGGAGCTGGGATCACAGGCATGTGCCACCATGCTCAGCCCAGCTCTGTTTTATTTTGAGAAATGTCCACCCTTCCCAAGTTCTCTGGAGTCTTGGAGGCCAGGTGAGCCATCACAGAATGGAGAGCCCCTTCACGAGATGCCTGACTTAGAGCTAAGGTCCTTTCTTACACTCTCCACCCACCACCCCCTCCCCAAGGCCTGAGGATTTGGAGAACCTGCATTATGGAGGGGGGGGGGACCAGTCACTCCTCCCAAAGGGATCTAAAGTGTGTTTCATGGGCACTGGCTAAGTCCAATAAATAGGTCACAGACCCCTCCTCCCTGGTTTTGAGTGTTACTGCCTTCGAAACTTCCCTTGGCTCCCAAGACAATGAAGAAGGCAGGAAAATTCCATGCTGCTGTCCATTAGCCTGTGCTGGGGGTGTTACAATAAGAAAGGGAACTCCATTTGCTTTTTTCTGGCTGTTGTTGGATGCAGGGCCTCGATATGCAGTTTAGGCTGGCCTCAAATTCACAGTCAGCCTGTGGAGTTGGGATTATAGGAGTGCATCCCGCACTGGCTTGGTTGAAGGTGTACATGCGTATGTGCACAGGTGTGTGAAGGTCAGGGGACAACACAGGGGGCCTTACTCTACTCCTCACACAGGGTTCCTCTCATTGAACCTGCCGCTAGGACAGAAACCCAGAAACCCCAGGGTTTTTCCTACCCTCACACCCCCGGGCTGGGGGCTGTTGGATGTGGTTAGAGGCCACACCTGGCTTTTTACATGGGTGTTGGGGATTCGAACTCAAGTCCTTAGGTTTCTGTAGCACACATTCTTACCCACAGAGCCATCAACCTAGCTTAACTTTCCTTGGGCCTCAGGTTCCGTTTCTGAAAAATGGAGATGATGATAATGATCTTTGATCGTGCAGTTCCAGTAAAGACTGGGTGCTGGCTGAAATCTCTCTCACCTGGTTATGGAAAGTTCAAAATGTGTGTTAAGGACCCAGGATGTAAGATTTGCTGTCCAGAAGCAAATGCCTCCCGGGGCATGCCCAGCTTGGTAGACAGCTCCTCAGCCCTGGACCTCTGAGGGTTAAAAAGAAAGACCCACGCCCCCTCTGACTGCGCAGAGCCCACCTCGCTGAATTTGAAAAGGCGGCCCTGAAGAGGCGTGGGCGCCCTCCATAGACTTCCACCTCAGACCCCGACTTCACACCATCACCGGCTGGCTCCCTGCGCTCCAGCCCGGGGCCGCAGGATCGGTCCAGCCATCTGGGGGCACTTCTGATTGTCCCCAGCTCTCCGGACTCCGGGTCCTCGCGGGCTAGCCGGGCAAAATGAAGCTCGTTTTGCTGTTACCATGGGCTTGCTGCTGCTTGTGCGGGTCGGCGCTGGCCACCGGCTTCCTGTACCCCTTTCCGGCAGCAGCCCTGCAGCAGCACGGCTACCCGGAGCAGGGCGCCGGCTCTCCTGGCAACGGCTACTCGAGTCGCCGGTGAGTAACGCCGGGCACCGGGCCTGGGGTAGCGATGGCTAGATCCAGGGACAGCGGAGGCTCGGAAGAGACTAGGGATGCAAGACAGTGGGCTAGGGGCGCCGGATTGGTGTGTGTCGGGGGGCTGGTTTCAGGGACATCGGGGGCTGTGAGGAGTATTGGCTGGGGGGTGGGGTGGGGTTCGGGATAGCGGACCAAGGACTGGTTAGAGAGACTAAGGCTCACAGAGAGACTGTGGTCGAGGGTTGGGAGCACAGAAGCACCAAGGCTTGAGGCTGGATCGAGGGACAACAGAGGGTCTGAGGAGCGGTGGCCTGTTGAGGTTGTGAGACATGGGGATTGGGGCTCTGCAGTGGGGACTCTGAGGCGCTGTGTCTGGGTGCTGGGGCGCAGGAGCTGGGTCCAGGGACAGTGAGGACTCTGAGACATGGTCGTCTGGTGTTTGGGAACTCAGGACACCGCAGTGGGGGGCGGGGGAGAATTAGAGCCAGTACTCACTTCAAGGCTCTGTGACCCACGCTGAACGCTCCGGGCTTGGGGATGCACTACGGAGAATATGAAGTGTAGTTACCCAGTGATTGGGAAGGAGGGACATCGGGTTTGCAGCACGAGACCTGGGGGCGTGGAGACTGAAAACGAGATAGGGGGACAGTGGGGTGGCCTCCAAGGCACCGTGGCCCGGGCACTCGCACTCGGGATGGCTAGAACGCACGACTGTAGAAGCCTTGTGGTCGGGTTCAGGGGGTGGGAGCGAGTACTGTGTTCATATGCAGTACTCAGGAGGCCGGGGCGCCAGCTTGTGTTAGAGGGGTGCTGGAAACGCGGCACCCGGCTTTGGTGGTCTCGGGTTGCGCCCACTCAGTCTCTTCCCATCCTGTTTTTTTTTTTTTTTTTTTTTTTTGGTCCTTTGCCCCTCAGCCCAGGGTTTCAAATGGAGATGGCACCGACTTGCATTCAGGAGTCGTAGAGGTAATTCCTTGGACTCACAAGACTCGGGGTTCAGACTCCACGAAGTTGCCGGGCTCACCTGAGCGGCCTTAGCTTTGTTTTTCATAGTTTTCAGAGTTACCAAGGCCGTGAATCCTTTTGGCCGGTTGGCGACACTGGAGAGGCCATTTCATCTGGTCTTTGGGGCCCGAAGCCACCTTAGCTGCAGCTTCCCATTCACTCCGGGGCGTGGTACCCACCTGGATCCCAGGGCTCCGGTGTGAGGATAAAGGAGGCAACGGGTCACTCAACCTTCAGTGCCTGGACTCGCCTGCCGCTTCTATTTACCGCCAGGAGGCGCGCTGGCCTCCCCCGGTGGCTTAGCGCTAACTCTTGCAGGCTTTGAATTCCTCAAGAAAAAGCAAAGCACCCAAATAAATGTTACTGACTATCTTGTTTGCTCATCTTACTGGGTTTAGCGTTCCCATTTAACCGTATCTCCAATCTTCACACCTGTACTGGCACCACGACATGCGCGCTTTGATCTTTATACTAGATCTTTATACTATTCCAATAGCAGTAGCAGGAAGCGGGTACCCACTGCTTACTGCTGTGCAAAAGACTGGGGTTGTGGTCCCAGCACCCAGGGCATGGGACTCACAACCTCCTCTATCTCTAGCTCCAGGGCATCTGAGGCTCTCCTCCGGTCTCTGAGGAAGCTGCATTCACATTCACTGTCTCTTAAACGGAAGCCCTCACTCTTCATTGGCAGCACGCAGGGGTGACTCCCACCTTTCTTAAAATGTGTTCTATTGCCCTCCCCTGTCTTTCCCCCGCCCCGTTATAGAAGCCAAGACTTAGATCTCAGGTCCTATTGCCAATTTGCCTGTGATTTTATTGCTTTTATTTTGTTGGAAAATATTTTCTAGAAGCTTCTATTGGGAGAGATCTCCAAACACCCACAGAAGTGTAGACTCTGCACACTTCCATATGTGAAGATGGCAGTGAACAGGCTTTGCAAGTTCTAGAACATTCTGTATAGTGTGAGCTGTGATCTCATCTTGGATAGCAATTGAACATGGGTGCTGGGGATTCAGACTCAGGTCCTTGGGCTTGTACAGCAAGCTTTCTCCATCACTGAGCCCTCTCTCCAGCTCCCTTCAAAACGTTTAAAATTTGAGATAGGGTCTTACTAAAGTGTCTGGGCTGGTCTTGAACTTGTTGTGTAGCACAGGCTGGTCTCAGTCTTGTGATCCCCCTGCTTCAACCTCTAACGTAGCTAGGATTGCAGGAATGTGAATTGTGCCTGGCTTAAGAAGTAGGTGTGTGTGTGTGTATGTGTGTGTGTGATACTGTTTTTGAGCAGTTAACTGTTTTACAGAGAGTTCTGGGACTAAACCAGCTGGAGTACACACACACACACACACACACACACACACACACACACACACACACCTTCCCTAGTCTATAGATTTGCATCTCTGGATTCAGCCAATTTTGGATGAATAGATACTAGACCCAATGACCATGACCAGGAATTTTATCAGCATTTTACAGCAAGGAGACCGGAACAGTTTGTGCTGGGAGCCGCAGATGCTTCATGGATAACGGCTCCTTTTCCTCTGCCAAAATTTGCTTGCTGGGCAGGAGAGGTAAATCAGATGGGGCTTTAGTGTGTGCCTGCAATGCTAGTGTTTGGGAGGCTGAGGCAGGAGGATACCTGGGACTTGCTGGTTAGCAAGGCTAGCTGACTCATTGAGCTCCAGGTTTAATGAGAGAGCCAGCTTCAGAAAAATAAAGTCGAAGCCAGGCAGTGGTGGCACATGCCTTTAGTCCAAGCATTTGAGAGGCAGAGGCATCTCTGTGAATTCAAGGCTAGCCTGGTCTACAGAGCGAGTTCCAGGAAAGCCAGGGCTACACAGAAAACCCTGTCTCAAACAACCAAGCAAGAAGCAAACAAGAAAGCAAGCAAGCAAGCAAACAAGCAAACAGTAAAGTTGAGAGTGAGAGTGATAAACACAGGAAGAGGCATTGACATTGACCTCTTCCTGATATGCGTGCAGGCACACACACACACACACACAAACACTCAGAGAGAGAAATGTGTACACACAACAAACACAACTTTACATGAAAACCAACTGCCTTCGTTTTGTTCAGAAATAATTTTTAGAAGCTTCTTTTAGAAGGATTCTCCAAACACACACAAAAGTTTGCTTGTGACTTTTATCACTTTTGTTTTGTTTGAAAATGCTTTCTAGGGGTTTCTATTGGGCGAGATCTCAAACACTCATAGAAGTGTGGACTCTGCACATGTCCATATGTGAAGATAGCTTTGTAAGTTGGAGAATAGTCTGTGTAGTGTGATGTCATTTATGGAACATAATGATTTTACACAGCATGCCCCCACCCCCTGTAACCATGTAGTCCAGGGAACAAATCCACTCCCTTGTATATGTTAGACAACACTCTACCACTGCCCTTAAAATTACTTTTATTAAAAAACCATTAGCTAATTTGTGTGTGTGTGTGTGTGTGTGTGTGTGCGCGCGCACATGGCATATGTATGTGTGGTGTGTGTGCACATGCATTTGGGTGTGCATCTCTCTGCATGCACATATGATGGCCAGAGGAGAATGCTCTACATCTATATTGTCCCCTTCTGTCACTCTCTACCTTATTCCCCCCCATGAGATAGATGACCTCTCACTGAAACTGGAACAAGGCTGGTAGGCAGTGATGCTCAGACACGGTCCTGTCCCTGCTTGTGTGGTCCCTGTTCGCCCTTGTGCTGAGCTTAAAGGTGTGTCCCCCATATCTGGTTTTGTTTGTGGACACTGGGGATTCAAACTCAGGTCCTCAGGCTTGTGCAACAAGCCCCCTTAACCACAGAGCTCTTTCCATCTCTCCAGCTCCTTTTAAAACTTCTTTCTGGAATAGATTCTCACTAAGGTGCTTGGGCTTGTCTTGGACTTGCTGTGTAGCACAGGCTGGTTTCAGTCCTGTGGTCTTCCCACCTCAGCCTTCCAAGGGTGAGATTATAGACATATACTGTTGTGCCTGGCTTGAAAAATTGTGTTTGTGTGTGTGTGTGTGTGTATGTGTTTGTGTGATACTCTTTAAATGTACAGAGAGTCTTAGGGCGAGACTGGAGTCACACAAACCCCTCCCGTGAATGTACAGATTTGCATCTATGGATTCAACCAACTTTGGATTGAAGCAGCAGCAGAAGTAGCCCGAGTGCACTTTTGGACGTGTGTGTGTGTGTGTGTGTGTGTGTGTGTGTGTGTGTTGCACTTGGATGTGAGTGCAGAGAACCCAGGTTGGTGCGGGAATCTCCTTCAGTTGGTACTTTCACCTTATTCGCTGACACAGGGTGTCTCAGTCAAATCCAGAGCTTGCTGATGTGGTCAGCCTGGCTACCCAGCTTGGTTTGAAGATCCTCTGTCTTCCAGTTGCAGGCTGGTCACCATGCCACCTAGACATTATGTGGATTCTGGGGATCTGAATGCCAGTCCTCACATGTGTGAGGGGTGAGGGTAGAGTCTAACCAGTGAGCCATCTGTCCAGCCCTATTTTGTCATTGTTGCCTCTAGGACAGGACATCTGGGTCTGTGTAGGGGAAATCCCATTTCACCCCTGGTCTCTCTCACCTCCAAACTCCACAGTCAAATATGAAGCTGTAATGTTGTATCCATCGATGACATTGTATCCATTGATGATACAAAGCCCTCAAGATCCAGTCTCCTGACTGTTAGAGGCCTAGCAGAGACCCAGTGTCGAAGTTGCTTTGACAAGACTACAGTGAAGTCTCCTAATTCTTTTGAGGGCCATTTCAATTACAATCTTAGTGGTCTGTTGACAGGTCACCTAAGATCCTTAGTGGTCTGGTCCTGATAGAAGTCTTTTACAAGATGTTTAATCTCCCAGAGCCTGTTTTCTGTTCTATAGATGAGGACCCCATAGAGACCAGGATCTGGTTCATATGATGGGGGTCCCATAGAGATCAGAATAGGCATGAGATGCTGGGAGTAGAAAAGGGATTGGAGGATTTGGGGGTTTGTAAAAATACCCATCTAATCTCATTCACTTTTACAGGTTCCTTATTATTCGTTTACATGTGTGTGGGGTGGAGTGAGCACTCACATGTTGACATGTATGGAAGTTCATGTGTGTGCAAATGCACCCATGTGCATACACACGTGTGCAGGATAGAGGACTACTTGGTGTATCCTTACTGACACACCATGTACCTTACTTTTTGAGAAACGGTTTCATACTGTCCTGGATCTCACTAAGTAGGCTAGGCTGGCTGTCCAGCAAGCCTGAGTGCTAATTTGTCTGTCTCCCTGGAACTGAAATTGCAAACATGTACCACCACACCTGCCCCCACCCTCATGGGCTCTGAGGAGCTGACTCAGGTTCTTGTTCTTGAGTGCCAACACTTTACTGACTGAGGAATCACCCAGATCTCTGTCTCTGTCTCTGTCTCTCTGTGTCTGTCTCTCTCTGTCTCTGTCTCTCCCTGTCTCTCTCTGTCTCTGTCTCTCTCTGACTCTCTCTCTTTTTTGAAACAGGGCCTATATAGTCCAGGCTGGCTTCAAAATATGTCACCAAGGATGGCACTGTACCTGATCCTCCTGGGATCTCGAATGTGTACCACTACACCTGGTTTATGCATTGATGGAGGCTGAACCTGGGCCTCTTACGTGCCCGGCAAGCACTCTAAAGCCTGAACTACACCTCCAGTCCCCTTGTTGTCTTTGTTTCCAGCTGCAATAAGGAGAACTTAGTTCTGTGCTCAGCTCTTCTTTAGCTGAGAACCTCCTCTGCCTCCTGCTACTCTCCATTGTCGCTGTCTCTGCATGCTGAACAGCCCACCTGTGGGAAAGTAGTCACACAGGTGCTATGCTCCTCTAAGTCATACTGCTGTGGCGCTGGCTGCTGCAGGTGTTAGGTTTCTGTGTCCAACATTTCCCGTTAAGAGTTAGGGAGGCTTAAGTCCCATATTTACCTTTTGGAAATGATGAGGAGCCACAGGGAAGACCTTAGGGCTCCTCGGGGCATTTGTTTTTGTTTCTGTAGAATATGAGTTGTAGGAAGGATGGTTCAGTGAGTTACAGTGTTCACCGAACAAGCATTTAGACCTGAGTTCAAATTTCCAGCATCTGAATAAAAAGCTGAGTATGGTCATGCCAGCCTGGCACCATGTGGGGTAGAGACAATAGACTCGCCGGTGCAGAGTCCCACACTCACATGTGTGTATACACACATACACTTCCTTTCTCTCAAAAATAAACTTAATTACATTTTGGCTCAGTGTGCAAAGTCCTTGCCCATTTCCTGACCGTCCTCTGTACAGATGGATGGAGCGAATGCAGAACCTGAAACCGTTTTGTGGCCCACTGGGAAACTGTCTGGCAGATCTGTTTGGGAAAGGTTCTGGGCCTCAACGTGATGACAGGGCTATGTCCCTACTCTTTCTCCCCCTCCTCTCCTGCCTTCTCTTTCCTCTTCCTCCCTCCTCAGTTTCCCTCCTTCCTGCTCTTTCTATCTCCCTCTCCATCCCTTTGTGTCTTCACAGAAAGGACAGCACCAAGGACATCTCCCATGGACAGTCCCATATCTCCTAGCCAGGGTCCCACTCTCAGAAGGCAGAGATCAGCTTGGTCTAGTTGGTTCTCTCTTTCCATCATGTGGGTCCCAAGTATCGAACTTAGATCCTCAGTCTTAGTGGCAAGTGCCTTTGCTGACTGAGCCATTTCACCAACCCCTAGCTTTTAAAAACTGGGTTCTGGGGCTCAAACTCAAGTCCCTAGGCTTTTAAGGCGAGCACTTTCTTGGCTGAACCATCTTCCCAGCCACTCAATATTCTTATCTTTAACTTTGTAAGTGATAGCTGATGGATGGGATGTGGAATACCCTCTGATGGCCTGAATATCAGCTGAGGAGATATGCTGCTTCTTGCAGCCTCCTGGCCTCTCTAGGATGGTGTTGTGTCACACTGTTTCTGGGGAGATGTGAACATGCACCCATACACCCAAGGTATGGAACCAGCAGAGACTGAAGCAACACCACCATCAAAGTCCAACTTGGTGAACTAATAAGTTCATTATTGCTCAGAGGAGTGTGGGTGAGGAGTTAATTATAGGAGCATGGATGGCTCAAAGCAGCTGCATTTCTGGGAGCACGGGTGATGGCTCGCAAAAGATGTAACTCTGCATAACTTGCAGGGAGAGCAGAGGCTGGAGAGTCTCCTCTCCTTAGCCGTCTTTATCGCTTATATAACCTTGAGTGGGGTGGGGATTTGTGACTCTGTTAAGTTTCAGGGACTTCCCAAGACTTGTGTGTTGTTTACTTCCTGAGTTTTAAGGAGCCTCTCCTTAGAACCTACTGAGTTTTAAAGAGCTTCACTCAAGGATGGAGTATTGAATTTGGAGGAAATTGCTACCCAAGAGATAGGTTTCTAGTCTCTCCATGTTGGAGCCCCTCAAGCCCACCTTGGTGTCTTCTCTCCACTTCCCACTGAAGGATATTGCCCCTGTGTCTGGCTGGGGTCCAGATGTGTGGTTCAGGGAGATAAGAAAAGGGGCTCCCTGACTCAAAGCATCCTGGCTGTGGTCCTTATCCCAAGCTGGTAGTGCCAGGGCACACTCAGCACCTTGCTAGAAGGTGTGTCATTCAGCCTATCCCTTGCATTCCAGAGTAACTGTGCTATTGTTGGTGGCTTAAAGATCCTAAGACACCTGGCAGGACTTCTCTGCATGGGGTTTCCCACAGTGAGCCCGGGGGCCCTTGGCCCCTGGGAACATAACCCCAGTCAGAAGGTTGCACAGAAGGTGGGGCCCTGGGTGCACACATCTCTCATCTAGGGCTGGAAACCTAATTCCTTTTTAAATGACATTTACTGGGGCTGGGGAGATGGCTCAGTGGTTTAGAGCATTGGCTGCTCTTTCGTAGAACTGGAGTTCCATCCTTGTGGATCTGGCACCCTCCTCTGGCTCCTTCAGTTATCCATACACATATGAACACACACACACACACACACACACACACACACACACACACACACACACATTTTTAATTCTATTTATGTGGGCATGTATGTGCATGCACGTGAACTTGTTTGCTACTGTGCTTGTGGAAGTTGATTCTTTCCTTCCACCATGTGGGTTCTGAGTATTGAACTTAGGCGGTCAGGCTTGGTGACAGTCACCTCCACTCACTGAGTCATCTTGTGGGCCTGCCACCCTAGCTTTCGAGACATTGTCTCTTATTGAGTCTGGAGTTCACCAATTCAGCTAGTTTGGCTAGCAAGCTCCAAGGGCTCTCCGTTTCCTCTAGCAAGGCATCACACAGAATGGTCTTCATAGATGTATCCAAGTGCAGGAAGGTGGGGGACCTTCCCGCAAAGCCCCGGGGTTCTCTGACTGCTCTCCCGCCTCATCCCTCTATCCTCACAGCTTGTCTGTTATTTTAAAAATCGATTCCCAGGAAAGCAGTGCTGTGGCAGTAGAAATCCCCACTGGCTTCTCTTGGCTCTGCTCCGCCCCACACTTCATTGCTGTTCGGAGAATGTGTGATCTGGATGCAGACCAGCTGCCCCTGGGGCGGTGACCCGAGTCTCCATAACGAACTGTTAGAGGATTTTCAGGAATGTTCGCACAGAGTGCCTGGGGGAACCAGTCTGCAATCTCATGGCAAAACCAGCACATCATATACTGTTCTCTGAGTCTTTTGGGGGTCCCACCCTTCTAGCTGCCTCTCCCTTTGGAATAAGCAATATTCCATCCAGGTTAAATAAGCAACATTCAGTCATAATCGAGGACAGAAGTTAAGTCCTATGGCTTCTTGTGTCTCCTTGTCTGACACTTACTTGAGTTGTCAGGGTCAGAACCTAGGCTCTGGTGGTTCCTAATAAGTTATGTGCAGATGCCAGTCTTCAATCTGTCCATTAAAAGGACAATTCAATAGTGAAAACAGAAAAAGATTAATCCAGGGCTGGTGATATGGCTCAGTGGACAAGGGTGCTTGCTGCCAAGGCTGACAACCTGAGTTCAGTCCCTGGGACCCACATAGTGGAAAGAAATATTGACTCTTGTAAATTGTGTTTTGATCTCCACACATGTGCTATGGAATGTATACACACACACACACACACACACACACACACACACACACACACAGATGCAAAAAAAGATTTATTTAACTGGCCACATTGGGAAGAGGAGCACAGAGGCTCAGTGACCCCCTCCATCCCAAAGTCTATCTTTGGCATCCTAACTTTAGTTTTAAGTCAGGGCAAAAGGTACATGTGTACAGCTAAGCAGTTCTGGTCAAGATGTGTCCTGCACACCACTGACCCACCATTGTCCTGGCTCCAGTCTCTCCTGTGAGATGGTCTGATACATAGTCAGAACTGTACGTAACCTCTCATATAGTTAGATAGCTCCCACCTCTGACTGGCAGCTGACATCGGCTCTTTCTTTCTTCCAGTGTGAGATTCCTGGGGAGATTCTAATTTCTTGGGCACCATTGCCTCAATAGCCTGATAGCCAAAGGAAAGGACACAGGTGTCTCTAGGGTGGTCACACCATCAAGCCAGCTGCTTTTAGAGGGACCTCTGTGAAGGTCATCTAAGACCCTGCTGGAGCTGGGATGGATGGTTCCACAGGATAGGCTGAAGTACTCTTTTCAAAGCTGTGGGATTTTCTTCTCAGAGAGAGAGGGTATGAAGGGGATACTGAGCCTAGATCCCAGCTCTAGACAGCCCCCAAGGTATGCTTTAGGGCTGGCAACCTAAGGTCTGGCAGCTTCTTTGGTGGAATGGTGAGTGTCACTTGTAAATAAACTCACTGAGAGGTTCTGGGTGGGATGCCTGCCTCTCTGGACAGCAGCAGGGACAACTGAATCACCTATGAGGTGAGGATGGAGACAAAGTGTGAAACAGATGGGTACAACCTGAGCAGTGTCTAGTCTGGGACTTAATGATTCTCTCCTTCCAGGTATGGTCATGGGGCTGGGCGTGGGGTTAGTGAAAGGGAGGCATCGATGACTGTTACAGATTCACAGGCTGTAGGCAAGTGTGAGCTGATTAGCCTCCTGGTTAAATGTAACCTGTTAAAAAGTGCGTGTGTGTGTGTGTGTGTGTGTGTGTGTGTGTGTGTGTGTGTGTGTATTAGGTGGTGACCTTGGAGATTCTGAGGGTTCTTCTGTCTCCATCTCATCATAGGAACACTAGGATTACAGACACCTCCATCCTACTATGTCTGTCTGGCTTTATGTGGTTCTGGGGATATGAACTCTGGTTCTCATGATTCCATGGCAAGGGCTTTATCCACTGAGTCATCTCCCTCCTTGGAGGCTTGTGGATGATTCAGGCTTTCCCCCGAATCTTCCTTGATGCCCAGTGGAGGGGTCTGGGTATGCTGACAATTCATTCACGTTTTGTGGGCATCCCCATGCTTGAGTGTGGCAGTTTCTTCCTGACTTGTCTCCACTGTCTACACCGTCGGGTCACCTCTGGCTCCTGATATGTTTGTCTTTCCTGCTCCCCTGGCAGGCCCTGTCTGTAGTTCTCCCCTGGGGTCGCTGTGATTGACTCGGCCTTACGGCTGGTCCTAGACTCCAAGAGGTCTCGGCTTGCCTGGGCGCCCAGTTCTGGGGTGATGTGATCCTGGTCTACTGGGGAATGGGTCAACCTCATCCTCTCTTTTGTTCTGCAGCTGTTGATGACAATTCACTCAGATCCCAAGAGCTTCTTGGTTGTGTGCATGTGTGTGCGGTGTGTGTGCCTGTGCAGAGGCCAGAAGAGGATCCCAGGTGTCCCGCTGTATCACACTCCACTGTACTCTCTTGAGATGGTCTCTCACTGAACCCGGAGCTGGGGAGGCAGCCAGCAAGCCCCAGTGACCCTCCTGTCACACCACCTACACAACACTGGGGGTACAGGTGGGCATGGCCACGCCTGGCTTTCCACACAGGGGCTGAGGAGCTGAATCCTGCGTCTCCTGCTGGCACAGCACTGCCCACTAAGCCGTCTCCTCATTTCCAAGTCATGAAACTCTTTATGCTCGAAAGCCTGGCAACCTGCCTTCCAGTTCCATAACTCACATAAAGGTGGGAGGAGAGGACCGACCCCAGGGTTGTCCTCTGACGTCTACACGAGCACAAGGAAGCATTCTGCCCCTACCCTATCACATAAGACGCATACATACACAACAAAGCACACAGTCCCCCACCCCATCACACACACACACACACACACACACACACACACACACACACACACATACACACACACACACACATACACACACACACACACAAAACGAAGCACACAGTCCCCCACATCATCACACACACACACACACACACATACACAACAAAGCACACAGTCCCCCACCCCATCACACACACAAATACACACACACATACACAACAAAGCACACAGTCCCCCACACCATCACACACACACACACACACACACACACAAAACGAAGCACACAGCCCTCCACCCCATCACACACACATGCACAACAAAGCATGCAGCCCCCCACCACACACAAGCACACATGCACACACACACATACAAACGCATGTATGCATGTGCACGCCCACAGAGAGTAATATAAAAAGTTAGTCTTTTTTTCCTGCAGGGTCTCACTATATAGCTCTGGCTGGCCTCCAACTCACAGAGATCCCCCTGCCTCTGCCTGCTGAGTGCTGGAATTAAAGGCATATGCCACCACAGTCAGACTATTTTTGAGAAATTGTTTTAATTATTTTAATGGTGGTTTTCTGAGAAAATCCTGTAATCTCCCAAGTGTGTGCATGTGTGTCGAGGCCTTGTCTGACCCAGGACTGGTGTTATGCACCATGTGGCCCAAGAAAATTGCCCTATACTCAGCAATTAAGTTGAACATGTAACCCTCCTGCCTCTACTGCCTGAGTTGAGGGCCCACAGAGACATGTGGGCATCACAGTTTTACCTTTCCTTTTTTTTTAATTAGTTAATTAATTATTCCCAGTTTTGAGACATGTTTATGTAAACCATGCTAGCCCAGAACCCATTATGCAAATCAGGCTGGCCTGGAACTCAGAGACTCATCTGCCTCTGCCTCCCAGTGCTGGGATTAGAGGTGTGTGCCACCACTGTGTTCAGCCAAATTTATCTTATTCTTAAATATGTGTGTGTGGTGTGTCTGTTTGCATGTGAATGAAGATGTTGGAGAGGTGTTGGATCACATAGAGCTGGAGTTACAGACAGTTGAGAGCCGCCTGACATGGTGCTGGGAACTGAACTCAGGGCTTCTGGAGGAGCAGCAGGCACTCTTGACCACTGAGGTATCTCTCTGGCCCCAGCTCCCAGTTTAATGGGATGCTAGGATTCTAACCCAGGACTTCATGCATGCTGGGCCAGCACTCTACCCACTGTGCCTCCTGCCTGCATGGAATAAAGCAAAGCCCTGTTCTGGTTTGTCATTTGTGATGCTAGAGATGAAACCCAGGTGTCTTATGTGTGTTGGGTAACCATTGAGCCTCTCACTGGGGGATTCTAGGTGAGTGCTCTACCACTGAGCCACACCCCAGCCCCTCACTGGGGGACTCTAGGCAAGTAGTCTACCACTGGACCATTCCCTCAGCCTCTCACTAGGGGATTCCAAGAAAGTTCTCTATCCCTGAGTCACATCCTAGCCCTAGCAATCCCTTATTAATTCAATTTCAGTGGAACTCTGCTGTGTTCACTTTCCGGCGGAGATGAGCATCACACCCATGAACTCTTGAGGCTGGAAATGAATTCTAAGCAGATGGAACCAGAAGCCCCTGCACCCTGACAGCGTAAGGGCCTACCTAGGCTGCTGCAGGAGGCTCATACCTACTTTTTGCATTTTTCCTCTCTTTCCGTAAAAGCGATAACATTGGAAGTTGTCTGCTTGCTGTTTTTGGTCCTAGAACAGCTGTGCATGGGGACAGCTGTCTCAGCTTCGGGACACAGGATCTGCCGGAGATTAATAACAGAGCTCAGCCAAGCCCATGGGGAGCAGAGCCGGCTAGGATTACCTCGCACCCGGAAGTGTGCCGGCCCTGCTGACAGCGGGTGGGGAGCCTGCAGGACGGATGGGGTATTGGGGCGCCAGGGGGTGGCTGGGCAAGGCAGCCCGCTGGCTGGCCCAGTCAAATCCTCCTCCCACCCCTTGAGATGCAAACTGACTCTCCCAAGAGCCTCCTGCTTCCGCTGGACCTGAAACCCTGCAAAAGCTGGTCTCTAAGAATTATGTGAGGAGCCAGAAATGGAAGCCAAATGTTGGTGTCAGGTAGAGGAAACTGGTGGGCGTTGTGGCTCAGCAGGCTGGGCAGCTGTGATGGCTTGCTCGGCTATTTTTAAAAGTGCCGGCACACTGCACATGTGCTGGTGTGGAGACCAGAAGTCAACTGTGGGTGTTGTTACTCCTCGACTCTACACCTTATATTTAAAAATAAAATATTTATTACATGTCTATTTTGTGAGTGTGCGTGTGCGCAAGCACGCTTGTGCACGCATGTGTTTGTGAGCACGCCTACTTGCTTGTATGTGCATTATCTGCGTGCAGGTGCTTGCAGAAGCCGGGAGAGGGAGTTGGATCTCCCAGAGCTGGAGTTACAGGTGGTTGCAAGCCACCGGGTGTGGATGCTGGGAACTGAACTCCAGTCCCCTGCCAGAGCAGTGTCCTTTTAATTACTGAGCCACCTCTAGCTCCCCTACACACTTTATTTATTGGTTTATTTATTTGTTTATTTAATCTGAGACAGAGTCTCTTGCTAGTGTGGAACTCAATGAATAAACTAGTCTGTTTGGTTAGAAAATCTCAGCAGTCCACTCATCTCTTCTTTCCCAGCACTGGGATTCTGGGTGCACACCGCTCCTCTTACTCCCTGAGGTAACTTCCAAACCTGTGACCCTGTGTGTGCATGAGTGTGTGCATGCCTGTGTGTGTGCGTGCGTGCATGTGTGCATGAAAGTACATTGTGTATGCGTGTGTGTGTGTGTGTGTGTGTGTGTGTGTGTGTGTGAAACATGATCTTGCTCTGTGCTTCTGCCTGTCATAACATTGGGTAAGCATCGTTTCTCATCCCTGCCTTCAGCTCTTTTGGGTGCTTGTTCAGAGGCAAGGGCCCATTTCACATTGGCGGTGATGTAGAGTTATTTGTCAGTTGTTTCTGTCTTTCTGGTTGAGATAGGATCTCACATTTTAGTCCAGGTGGGCCTTGAACTCAATCCTCCTGCCTCAGCTTCCTGAATGCTAATATCACAGGTATGCATCATCATGCCCAGCCCAAACTATCTACTTAAAAAAAAAAAACAACAACAACCAAAAAATCAAACAGACAAAAAAACAAAAACAGGTTCTGGGGCTGGAGAGATGGCTCGGTGGTTAAGAGCACTGGCTGCTCTCGTGGAGGCCCACGTACCATTCTAAGCACCCACATGGCGTCTCACAAGGATAACTCCAGTTCCAGGAGGCCTAATGTCTTCCTCTGGCCTCCGCAGACACCGGGTATGCAGTGGCAGGCAGACTTACACACAGGCAAAACACCAACACATAAGCAAATACAAATTTAAAACATTACTGTGCATGCAGTGCACATGAAGTACATGTGTACATGTGAGTGTGGCATAAACAAATAAATACAAATTAAAACATGAAGTAGATGCACATGCGTGTGTGAGTGTGTGTGTGCACGTGAGTGTGTGTGCATGTGAGTGTGAGTGTGTGTGTGTGAGTGGAGGCTAAAGGCTGATGTTGAGTGCCTTCCCCTATCACTCTCCACCTTCCTTATTTTACTTTTGAAAAGATAAGCGCTCTAACTAAATCTGGCGATCAGTGATTGATTAGATTAGGCTGGTGAGCAAGCTCTGGAGAGCCTCAGGTCTCCATGCCCCAAATACTGGGGTTAAGAGCATGCAAGCCTGCGCCACCATGCCTGGCTTTTACACATGGGTGCTTCATGCTCAAGCTGCAACAAGTCCTTCACTGCCTGAGCTGTCTCCCCAGACCCCACGTGGTTTTGATTTTAACATAATCAAATTTATCTGCTTTTTCTTTTGTTGTTTGTGTTTTTAGTGTCATAGCCAAGAAACTCTCGCCCAATCCAATGTCATGAAGTTTCTCCCCTGCATTTTCTTCTAAGAGTTACAGTATTTGGGGTCTTGCATTAAGACCTTTGGTTTATTTGGAATTACTTTTTTGCTTTTTGAAGATAGGGTGTTGGTAGACCAAGCTGGCCATGAATTCCGTGTGTAGTTGAGGCTGACTTCAAAACCAGGTCTCTCTTAGAGCTTCCCAATAGCTGGGAGTAAGAGCGAGCTTGGGCTGGGCTGTGGGGGTGCACACCTTTAATCCCAGCACTCCGAAGGCAGCGCCAAGCAGATCTCTGCGAGTTTGAAGCAGCCTGGTCTCCAAAAGCAAGTTCCACGACAGCCAGAGCTACCAACCCCATCTACCAATAAATAAATAAATAAGTGAGCATGGTCATACTTTTCTGGTGTGTGTGTGTGTGTGTGTGTGTGTGTGTGTGTGTGTATACATGTGCTTGGGTATGTATGTTTGTGTACATATTATGAGCGTGTACATGTTTGTATGTGTAGGGTGTGTACATGTTTGTGTGTGGTTGGGTGTGCAGGCCGGAGATCTACCCCAGGTGTCATTTCTTAGGCACTGTCCACTTTGTTTTTGCTTTTTCAAGACAGGCTGTTCTGGAACTCACTCAGTAGACCAGGCTGGCCTCAGACTCACAAAGATCCTCCTGAGTGCTGGGATCAAAGACATGCACCATCACCGCCTGGATGTTTTTAATTTTTTTGATTAAATTTCTATTGCTAATTACTGTAATTCCTAGGGGGTGGGGCACACATGCTATAGCACGAATGTGGAGGTCAGAAGACAGCTTGCAGGGGTGAGTCCTCTCTACCTTGTGGGTCCTTGCAAATGTCAGATCATCACGCTTGATCTTTAATACCCTTCCCAGGGTGTTGCGTTACAGCGCCACAATACTCAGTGCACCATCTCACTAGCCCTACTTTGCATTTTTGAGTAAGACTCTTCAACTGGTGTGGAACTGACCAAGTAAGCTACACTGGCTGACCAGTGAGCCCAAGAAACCCATCTGTCTTCACCCTGAAGTTGGGATAACAGTCACGTGCTGTCACGCCTGGCTTCTGTTTTTGACGTGAGCCTTGGGGATCAGAGTGAGGTTCTTAGCTTGCAAGGCAATACTTTGCTAACTGAGCCATCTCCTGAGCCTCTGGATTAAAAACATTTTTATTTTTACATGTGTGTATTTGTGTGTGTGTGTGTGTGTGTGTGTGTGTGTGTGTGTGTGTGTAGGTCTGAGGACAATTCAGGTCAAATGTCTATCTACCATGTGGTTTCTGGCGAATGAGCTAGGTAGACAGGCTTGGTGGCAAGCACCTTCACCAGCTATCTTGCCGTCTCCCCTGAGTTACTTTTGACATAAGAAGGGAAGTGAAGACCCAACATCATTCTTTGGCCATGCATCAAGAACACAGTCCATACTCTATAATTGAATGGAAGCAACTCCTGTAGGCGCATGGCCACGCTCTGTTTTGCTCTTTCCTCTCCCTTGTTCATTCACTACTTTTGCTCAGTTGAGAGCACCAGTGGTTGCCGAGGAAGGAGTCAGTGTGCTTTGTTTTGGGGCCTGAGTTTTCCATTCAGCATCTTCACCTTGGGATCCCCAGGAAGGGGTCCTCATTCACTGTATAGACGTTTATGGAGATCCGTGGTTCCCTGGGAGCTGTATCTCTTGCACAGAATGACTTGGGTTGAGACTCCTAGATTCGAAGTCCAGTGGAGGAGAGTGAAGCAGGCAATTGCCATCTGAAATCTGGAGAGAGGAGTTAAGGCTGGATCTTGTGCATACATGTATGTTCATGCATGCATGCTTGTGTGCCTATGTACATGTGTCTGCAAGTGTGTGTGTGTGTTTGTGTGCGTGTAGGGTGGAGGACAACCTTGGCTGTCATTCCTCAGGCATTTTCCACTTTTTGTTTGTTTGAGACAGGGTCTCTCATTGGCCTGGAGCTTTGCCACTTAGGCTAGGCTAACTGGCCAGCCAGCTTCAGGGATTGGCCTGTCTCTGCCTCCCATCCAGCCATCACTGGATTAGAAGTGGGCACCACCCCACCCGGCTTTTCCCGTGGGTGCTGGGGGCATCTGAATTTACGTCATCAGGCTTGCTGGCTAGGTATCTCATGGACTGCTCATCTCTCTAGCCTTTGTACCTTATCTGTTCAGACAAGTTTTATCACTTCATCTGGAACTCATTGATTTGGCTAGAGTGTCAGGCCAAGGAGCCCCAGGGATCCTTTGGTCTGCACCTCCCCAGCGCTGAGATTGCAACCAAGCCGATACCACCATGCCTAGCTTTTCTGTTTTTTAGACAGGGTTTCTCTGTGTATCCCTGGCTGTGCTGGAACTCTTTCTGTAGCCCAGGCTGGCCTTGAACTCAGAGATCTGCCTGCCTCTACCTCCTGAGTGCTGGGATTAAAGTCCTGTGCCACCACTGCCTGACAGTGCCTAGTTTTTTATACGGGGCTTTGAACTCAGGTCCTCTTGCTTACACAGTAAGCATTTTACTGACTATGTCATCTCCCCAGTCACAAACCTTTCCTTCTTTCAAGATTATTATTATTACCTCAGGAACTTTGTCACGGACAAGATCTAAGGGGCACAAAGGGATATGGAGAAATGGAGGAGCAAGACATCATTTTTTTTTTTCCTATAAAGAAAAGCATTTAATCCGGCTGACTTACATTTACAGGGGTTTAGCTCATTATCATGGTCATGGTGGTAAGCATGGTGGCATGCAGGCAGACTTACTAGTGCAGAGGGGCTGGCAGTTCTACATCTGGATCCACAGAAAGCAGGAAGTGACATCATTTCTGTGTTGAAGTTGAAGGTGAAGGATAAACGGAGCTGTCTTTAAAACCCATGATGTTACACCACTGAGCCTATCTTAACTTGACTTCTTATGTTAATTTTAATTTAGGTTTTTTATTTTATTGGCACAGTCTCATGCACCTTGGGCTATTGTCCAATTCACTAAGTAGCCAGAGATGACCTTGAACTTCTGATTCTCCTGACTCTGATTGCCTACTATGTCTGGTTTTATTTGTGCTAGGGATGGAACCCAGGGCTTTGTGCCTGTTAGATTTCTACCACTGAGCCACACCCCAGCCCCTCACTGGAGGATTCTAGGCAGGGGCTCTACCACTGAGCCACACCCCAGCCCCTCACTGGGGGATTCTGGGCAGCTGCTCTGTCAACCCTTCTCACCTTCTTTGCTTCCTGGTTTCTGACCACTTGTTGGGTTGTTCTAAAGCGTCTCCAAACTCCCCTTGCTGGTGCTGCCTTCCTCCTGCAGATGCAGTAGATATTTGTGGTCATGGCTCAGTTGCCCTTGAACTTAGGGACTGAAGCGAGACCGGCACTATCATTGCACGAAGCCTCTCCCTATGCTTCTCTCCAGCATTTCAAAGCTGCTGGCTTTTTTTGTTTACTTCATCATTGAGGTGAAGCACATCCTTTAGTAGCTTTTTTTTTTTTTTTTTTTTTTTGAGACAGGGTTTCTATGTATTGCTTTGGAGCCTGTCTTGTAGACCAGGCTGGTCTCGAACTCACAGAGATCTGTCTGCCTCCCAAGTGCTGGGATTAAAGGTGTGCACCACCAATGCCCGGCTCCTTTAGTAGCTTTCTGAGAAAGTAATTGACATCTATTGGCTTTTGTCTTGTAGGAATTTATTTCTTTTATATTTAATTATGTTTATTTATTTACGTGTGTGTGTGTGTGTGTGTGTGTGTGTGTGTGTGTGTGTGTGTGTGTGTGTATGTATGAGCATCCGGCCATGGCATTTGGTAGTCATGGGATAACTTGCAAGAATAGGTTTTCTTCCCCTATGTGGTTTTAGGGAATTGAATGCAGGTTGCCAGGTTTGGTGGCCAACACCCTTACCCACTGAACCATCTAGCCAGCCCTTATTTCCTTCCTCGCCAACTTAGTCATGCAGTAAATAATATGCACATTTTAATGTGTGTGTGGTGTATAAGTATGCACATGCATTCTTTCTTTTTTTGAAATAGAGTCTTACTATGTAGCCATGACTAGCCTGGAGCTTGCTAATGTAGACCAGGCTGCCCTTGAATTCACAGTGATCGCTGCCTCTGCCTCCCAAATACTGGGATTAAAGGTGTGTATGTATGTTTGCATGTCCACTAGAAATAGGTTGTTGTGAGCCACCTGATGTGGGTACTGGGGACTCAACCTGGGTCCTCTCTAAGAGCATGAACTGCTCTAACTGCTGTGCCTTCTCTCCAGCTTCGTACTTTTTAATTGAGGTCATTCATTGTGTTGGGAGAGGAAGGGCTTTGCTGGCAAGTGGACCAGAGGGAAAGCAGGAAGTCTACCTGGGAAGATGCTGTTTTGATTTTTTTCTTCAGTGGTCTCAGGGTGGGGAAGCTTGTCTTTGTGTGGAGGGAATTTAGACTCAGACACTCTCTGCAGTGTGTGTTGTGTGTGTGTGTGTGTGTGTATGTGTGTGTGTGTTGGGGACTGTGGGGTGTCTGAGGCAGATGCCAAGGGATCAGACACCCACAGGCTCAAAGACCCAAAATGTGTAGGGATGCAAACCCCAGCTTAAGGCTGGGATGTGGCACGGTGTGTAGAGCATTTGCCTGGCATGAGTGAAGCCCAGAGCTCCATCCTCAGCACTGGAGAGAACTGGGCATGGTGGCACACACCTTAAATCCCTGACCTTGGGGGATGGAGCCAGGAGGATCAGGATTCATGGCCATTCTCAGTAAACAACGTGTTCAAGGCCAGCCCAGAATAAGTGAGACCCAGAGTCAAAACCCACAAAACACAACACTTCACTGGTGACAGGTGAGAACACGCTGTAGATGGAGAATTTGAACACATTAGCCAGTGCGCGTGTGACACACCCTCCACATACACCCTGCCTCCAACACCCTCCACCTCATCCCCCAGCTGTCAGACACTTACTCCTTATCATGGGCTGGTTTGTAATCTCAAGGGCTCCCGTCTGCACTGTGCTACCTTCCAGAAGCATTGTTACTTCACCTCTGTGCTTATGTGCTGTGTGTATGTGTGCGCACATGCACATGTGTTTGTGGGTACACATGCACATGTGTGGCTGTTCATGTGGAGGCTGGAAGTATGTGTGGGGTTTCTTCAGCCCCTCCCCATAGCATTTATTATTATTTTCCAGACAAGGTCTCTCACTGAATCCGGTCACCGATTGGCTACAGCCACTGAGCTGTAGGGACTGTCCCTCTAGGCTGACCTGCTCACCAAAGCCTTTTGTCCTGAGCTCAGTGCACTGCCTGGCTGTGGTAACTGGACCCTCACAGGCTGGTGACAGAGCAGCAGGAAGGAAGGGGGGATGGGTCAGGGCCTCTGTCCGAGAGCTAGAGCAGAAAAGAAAAACAAGGGTCTGTTTGCCTCTCTGGGCCATCCAGACCCAGTGTGAGGCTGGAGTATTTCTGCTGTGAGTTTACTCACATAGGACCGTGAACGTAGAGAGCTGGAGGCCACTTCTCTCTTTTGTCTGTGCTCTGGACCCCGATGGATGGACTCCTTGTTTATATTCTCCAGGATCTGGTTTTGTTGCTGTCAGTTTTTCCAGGGCAGGGGCCATGACCCACCCTGAGGCTCAGAGGATCCTGGGCAGCATCAGCAGAGGTCCTGCTGAGTGATGGCTGGGCCCAGGAAATTCCCAGAGCAAAGGCAAGCCACACCTTCCCCAGTCCAGTCCTTATAGATCTTCTCTGAGACTTGAGAAGTGGGCAGGTTTTGCATTTGGACTCAATTGATATTTACACGTTTTCAAGGCCTATGAAATTCTACAGGCCAAAGTTCACTGCTGTAGTTTTTAATATTAAAAAAAAAAATCCATTCATTTATTTAGTGAGTGAGCATTTGTGTGGGCATTTGTGCCAGAACACACCCATGGAGGACAGAGAACAACTCTCAGGACTAAGTTCTCACCTCCATCGTGTGGGTCCCAGGGATCGAACTCAGGTCATCAAGCTTGGCAGCAAGCACCCTAAGTCTTATAGCTAGACAATGACTGAGCCAGGCAAAGCTGGAACCTGGGTTTTGATTTTTTTTTTTTTCTTTCTTTCTTTTTCTCTTTTTGAGAAGCAGGTTTCATAACCCCCAGGCTGGCTAGTTGGTCAAGGATGACCTTGAACCTCTGAACCTCCTGCCTCCACCTCTCAAGTGTGTTAATTCAGGCAATCACCACAACTTCTGGTTTATGTGATGCTGGAGAATGGAACTCAGAATGTCATAA
This sequence comes from Cricetiscus sungorus, assembly GCA_030556225.1. NCBI lineage: Eukaryota > Metazoa > Chordata > Mammalia > Rodentia > Cricetidae > Cricetiscus > Cricetiscus sungorus. The sequence goes on from JANBXA010000044.1 coordinate 13,665,615, forward strand.
CGCTAAGCTCCGCCAACTGCGCTCAGAGCCTGGCTTTTCTGGCTTCATGTACTCTACCTTCTGCCTCTTTGCATCTTGGAGCCTGCATTTGGATGGATGGAGTGAGTGGCAGGCTGTCCTAACATGCAGAGTATCCTCACACTGGGGCGATGGCTTCTGGGTAAAGTGCTTGCTGCACAAGTATAGGACTTGAGTTTGCATCCTCAGCTCCCGTGTAAAAAGCTGGGCACACGGCTGCTTGTCGACAGCCTCAGCGCTTGTGGGGTGGGGTAGGGTGTAGCTGGACTTCCTTTGGACCACCAGTCTCTAAATAATGACATGGAGATGTCTTATTAATTATGAAAGCTTGGGCCTAGCTTAAGCTTGTTCCCAACTAGCTCTTATAACTTAAATTAACTCGATCATATTAATCTACATTCTGCTATGTGGCTAGTTATCTCTCTTCCATGCCGTGTGTCCTGTTGTCAAATTCCCAGGCTCCTCAGATTTGTCCCTATGGCTGCCTGGTGGACATTTCCTTGTATTTATTTTTATTCATAAATACTCCATACAAGCTAACATCATTGTTATTATCAATTAGATAGTATAGCTAAGAAGGAACCATCTTCATAATAGTCCATAGTTAAGAATGTTAGATAAAATGGATGTTTCCATGAGATGCACACACTGAATTACAGGCTGTGGGGATCTCCCCATTCCCACTCACTGCATACCAGATGCCAGAGAAATAGCTGTGGCAAACATTAAGGCACATCTGAAGTGAAAGTCATTCTGGAGTCTGTGGTCTTGGGGCCTTGCCTACCCAAGATTCACCAATCAGGGGTTTCCCTCCCTCCTGGTGGGCTGACACCTGAACTCCAATTGCCACCTGCTGCTCCTCTGACATGGCCATCAGCACATCCCAAGTTCCTCTCTCTCTCCAGAAGTCCCGCCTAGTCTCTCCTGCCTAGCTATTGGTCATTAAGCTCTTTAGTAAACCAACCAGAAGGTGCCTTAGGCAGAGATACAGACATCTTCACAGTGAACAAAAAGATTATCCCACACAGTGGGGTGCAGACACAGGCACATCAGTGAAGGTAACTGGCCGGCCAGTCTAGCCAAACAGATGAACTTCAGATTTAGTGAGAGACTCTAATAAAAATGTGGAGAGCAGGGAGGTGGGGCGGCATGCCTTTAATCCCAGCCCCAGCACTAGGGAGGTAGAGGCAAGCAGATCTCTGAGTTCAAGGCCAGTTTGGTCTAGATGAGTGAGTTCCAGGACAGCCAAGGCTGTACAGAGAAACTCAGTTTTTGGAACACACACACACACACACACACACACACACACACTACAGTGTATGTCTAGAAAAAAATGAGGTATAGTAACATTTGCATATCCAGAGACCATGTCATTGGAAAGGAATTTATTACTCACAGCTCCTAAGAGAAAGGGGTGGGACACAGGGAACACAGAGGTAAGGCCTGGGGTCAGGTAGGAGTCAAGGGACATGAGCACAATGTGGGTGAGGGTGTTTATCATAGTTTCTTTTTTTTTTTTTTAAAAAAAAATATTTATTTTTACTTGTGTGTGTGAACACAGGTACTCCCCCCACCCCACAGAGCTAGGAGAGAATTAGATCCCTTGGAGCTGGGGTTGCAGGCTGTTGTGAGATGTCTGAATGGGTGCTGGGAATTGAACTTGGTCTCGGGCTGGGTACAAATATTTAACACATGAACCTGGGTGGGATGTTGCAGATTCAAGTCATAACTGCATAACAAAGCATGTCATTATATATGTGTGCAGGACATATGTTAATGCAGTAAGGCTGCAGAAGCTAGAACCCTAGTTAACATTCACGAGTCCGTGAGAGCCCATGCTGAATGTGGAGTATGAGGAAGTCAGCAGGGGATGGAGAGATGGCTCCGAGGGTAAAGGTACCTGCTGATGGGTCTGAGGACCTGAGTTCAATTCCTGGGACCCACATGGTGGAAGGAGAGAGGAAGACTCTTTCATGTGCTCTCTGCCCCCCACCTGCACACCCACACACATAAATAAAATAAGTAAAGTTGTAATAAAGCAAAAGTGACCATGAATGTAGTTATTGGGGGATAGCAGAGACCCTACTTTACTGGTATGAGCCTCAGATACTGTTGTGTGACACTGTTCCTGGGGAGATGTGACACAAATACCTATTTCCCATAGATGGACCATTGGTAGACCACAGAATAAGGACACCATCACAGTCCAAACTGGGGAACTAGTGAGTTTATCAGGGTTCTTCACAGGAGTAAGGGGTAACTCAAAGATTTCCCCATCAATGAAAGCCCACCCCAGCACCGGTGACTATCCATTGAAGCTGGAGCCCAGGAGGAGGGGAGGAAGGGAGGGGGAAAAGGAGGAGGAGGAGGGAGAATGGGAGGGGAGAAAGGAAGAAGAGGAGAAGGGGAGGGGGAAAGGAGAAAGAGGAGGAGAAGGGGAGGGGGAAAGGAGGAAGAGGAGAAGGGGAGGGGGAAAGGAGGAGGAGAAGGGGAGGGGGAAAGGAGGAAGAGGAGGAGAAGGGGGAGGCGGGGAAGAGGGGAGCAAAACAAACGCACTTTTTAGACTTTACTGTTTCAAATGTCCCATTGTGAGATTCCCCTCTACAGGGAAAGAAACTTATCCCAAGGAATTCTAGCCCAAAGCCTGGCAAACCCAGCCCAGGGTTGATTAAAGGAACCCTTTCTGGTAAGGCAACTGCAAGTCATTAGCGTTCAGATTTTTCACGGATGAGCCTAATTCGGCGCATTCTGCAGCCTGCCATGGATTTAATTTTCTGTTTGATCCCACAGAGGAACCCACAAGCAAGCGCGGTGGTGGCTCCCGGGTCTAGGTGCGGAAGCCTGGGCTTTTCTGGCGCTAGTGGGAATCTCCCTCGCAGGGTCTGCAAGGGTTCCTGGAAGGAAAACCCTTTAATCAGAGAGACTGCAGGGTGTGTGGCATGGGAGGGTGGGAGGATGGCTCTGCAGGGACAAATCAACAACTTAAAACAGCTGCAGGTCCTCTGGGTGATTCTGTGTCTTTCTTGTGGTACAGCGATGGTGGGGCCCCCACCGTGCCTGGGGAGACGGTAGAGGGAGCAGAGGTGGGCTCCTTGCACCTTCCACCAGAAGGACATCTGCCTTTGATCGATGTGGAGAAGAACAAAGGGGGGCAATTAATTGACTGTAACGGACGGAGGGCAGCTCGGATTTCTTGCCAGTCTGCTGCAGCGGGGGCAGGGGTCTCAGCTGCCCCGGCCACGGTGTCTGTGGAGGGGGCTGGAGAGAATGTTCTGATGCTGGCCTCAGTTCAGGTCCATGTAAATGCTTTTACATGGCTTCCTACAGCCTCAGATCTGGGTTCCAGTCCCAGGCCAAGGCTCAGTGGCCTTCTCTGATTGGCTCTTTCCTGATCCCTCCCTCAGAAAAAAATGTGGCCTGCATCCGTGGACATGCATCTGTCTATCTTGCAGTACCAAGGATGGAACTCAGTGCCTGTGCATTCTAAGTGCTCTGCCTAGAAGCCCCAGTTAAGGATCTGAGGTGTGGCTCAGTAGAAAAGCATTCTCCTAGAATCTCCCAGTGAGGGGCTGGGGTGTGGCTCAGCGGTAGAGCACCTGCCTAGAATCTTCTAGCGAGGGCTTGGTAGTGTGTGTCAACTACACAGTGATTGTCATATGTGTACTTATCAATATGTATTCTAAGCCAACCTTGGGTTGGGGAGCTGGGGACCAGAACTCTGGGACCTGCCAGCCAGAAGTGACAATTGGAAGGAAGGTACGTGGAAACACACCAGCACATGTGCCCTTCTAGTGACACCACTTGGCTGGAAGTTATCACAAAGTCCCTGTGGATCTAGAGATGACCCCATGTCGTCAGGTATCCCTGTGTGACAAACCCTGTGGTCAGTGGAGACCTGTCCCTAGGAAACTCTTTGCTTGGTCACTTTGGTTTTCACCAGCACAGCTTCCGGTAGACAGGGCACAATGATCCACACACACATCAGTATGACGGGCTCTGAAGCCTCTCCCAGCTTCTTCCTGCCCCCTGGGCTCCAGCTTCAAGGCTATTGTTCTTCCTGCCCCCTGGGCTGCAGGAAGATAAGGATCCCGGAGAGAGGTAGCCCTCCACCCGGTCACAAAGCAGATTCCACAGAGTGATCCTAACAAGGCTTCGGAATCAGCTCCCTTATCTTTAGCTATAGAAACTTCAGGAACCACCAGCCATGACCACCTCAAGAGGCAGGGAAGAGAAGCCAGGCTTGGAGAGATACAAAAGGCTAGCCTCAGAAACAGCAGGGTAGGTTCTGGAGTTTGCTCATTCTTTCATTTACATGAGTTCCCACACTTTAACCAGCCAGCCATTTCTCCAACCCTGCCTTATTTTTTTTTTCCCCCCAGACAGTATTCATAGGCTTTCTGTACCTTGATAGTAGGTTTCTCCAACCATGCAGTAAGCCAGATCAAGTCAAATTGAAAAAGTAAAAAGAACAGCTTTATTTTGAGCAAAGCAACTCCTGGGTGAGTCTTTCAGCCCCCCAGATATGGGGCAGGGGAAGTCACATGGTCAAACTAAAGCAGGGAGTTTAAATACCCTGCAGGCTAGGAATGATAATGTGCCCTCCATAAGTTGGGTTTGTGCCCAAGTATGGTATGCTTTTAGGCGGGGACTTGGGCCACTGGAAACTTCAGGAGAGGAAGAGCAGTAGTGGCCAAGAATGCAGAACTTTTTTTTTTTTTTTTTTTTTTTTTTTTGACACCTTTGCTTTGCTGGAGATTTTCTGAGAGGGCGGGGTTTGGGGAGAGAGAGAGAGAGAGAGAGAGAGAGAGAGAGAGAGAGAGAGAGAGAGAGAGAGAGAGAGAGAGAGAGAGAGAGAGAGAGATGGGGCTTCTGGATCAGCCAGGAATGAGCTGGAGGTTCCAGCCAAACAAGTATCTCATCTTGAACCTGGATATCATTGGCTTGTTTGGACTGGCTAACTAGCAAGTCCCAGGGGTCCTCTTGTCTCTGCCTCCCCAGTACCGGGATTGTAGGCATGCACCACCGTGCCTGGCTTTTGTATATGTAGAGACTGAACTCAGGTTCCCAGGGCACTTTATCAACCAAACCATCCCCGCAGCCCTCAGAGCAGTTCTTTTGGATTCAGGACCAGGAGAGGCACAGCTCATGGTGAGATACCCTGGTTGCTATTCCCTGTAACCTTCCCTGCAGCCTCAGCAGCCCAGGGGTATCAGATGCCAAAGTCTGTGGTCATTCCCCTTCACTACTCACTTGCATTCCACAGATTCTTATCATTCTCTCTCTCTCTCTCTCTCTCTCTCTCTCTCTCTCTCTCTCTCTCTCTCTCTCTCTCTCTCTCTCATTAATGCTGGAACCAGTCTCCCTGCTGATCACAAGGGGATGGGAGAAAATGAAACACAGCAGCACAGCAGTTCTGGCCTTTGCCAACTCTGCCTATAGCTTGCTGGGCTGGGCCACTATGGGCAGCCATTTCCTTTTCAGAGTCTTAATGTTCTCACCTGCTGGAGGTTGGGGCCAGTCCTGGTAATGCATACTTGTGATTTCAGCGCATAGGGGGTGGAAAAAGGATGATTGTGAGTTTAAGACCAGCCAAGGGCTACATACTGAGTCCTTGTTCTAAAACAAGGAAAAGGAAGGAAGGACAGAGGGAGTGAGACAAGAGAACCCCTTTCTTTAATGATGTGTTAGCACGTGCACACTCGTGTGTGTGTGTGTGTGTGTGTGTGTGTGTGTGTGTGTGTGTGTGTGTGTGTGTGTGTGTGTGGTGTCCTGCTATATTCACTTTCCACCTTTAATCACGAGTCAGGATCTTGGCCAGTGAGCCCCAATGGTCCTCCTGTATCTGCCCCTTTCAGTCCTGGGATTACAGGGTGTCTATCGATGTGACAAAGAACCATGTCCAAAAAGCAAGTTGGGAAGCAAAGACTTTCACATTGCTGCTCATCAGTGAAGGAAGTCAGGACAGGAACTTAAACAGGGCAGGACCCTGGATGCAGGAACTGATGTAGAGGCCACGGAGGTAGCTGCTTACAGGCTTGCTTTCTGTCGCTTACTCAGCCTCACTCAGCCTTACTCAGGCTTTCTTACAGGACCCAGGACCACCAGCCCTGAAATGGCCTCACCCACTGTGGGCTGGGCCCTCCACCATTGATCACTAATTAAGAAAATGCCTTACAGCTGGCATTTCCTCAGATGAGTCTCCTTCCTATGATGACTCTAACTTGTGTCAAGTTGAATAAAACTAGGCAGTACAGGAAATCTCAGCAAGGCTCAGTTTTTACATGGGTGCTGAGGATTTGAGCTCAGGTCTTGCTGCTTATGCAGAATGTATTGTTACCCATTGAGGTATCTCGATAGTCCCATTACCACCACCACTGCCAGTGAGGTCACTGTCAGCCACAAAGGAACTTTTTAAGACCTATTGCATTATAAAGCCTTCACCTGCATCCACCCAAGTCCACAAGACAAAACTTCCAGAAAACAAAACAACGAGACACATTGTAAATGGATGTTTCTGTCCCGCCTGCCAGTTCCCAAATAACTACTTAGAGGCTTATATTAATTACAAATGCTCGGCCGATAGCTCGGGCTTATTATTAACTAGCTCTTCTATTTAAATTCGCCTATTTCTATTAATCTATGTATTACCACCTGGCGCCTGGCTTATCTGTCCTCTAGCATCTTGCTTCCCAGTTGTCTGGTTAGTGTCTCTCTGGTCTCCTTTTTGATGGAGTCCTCAGTTTGATGATCCCGCCTAACTCTATCCTGCCTTGCTATAGTACATATTCACAGCGTACAGAAGGGTTATCCCACAGCAACAGGTTCTTATCTTTTCATCAGAGACTAGGAGACCACCGACCACCCCAGATCTATGGACATCTGGTTCTCAGAAGAACGGTTATGACAGAGAGTGGAATACTTAGTTCCAAAGTACCAGGCACTCAGAGAACATTCTAGAGCTTTTGTACCTCCCAGTTCAGCAGTTGGGAGCATGGCTGCTGACTGTAAATGTCCACTTACTGGTATGGCAGGGACTGCTAAGGATCCTTTACGATTTACAGTTACTTGAACACTTGCTGGGCACACTAATTAAAACATGGTGTGTGTGTGTGTGTGTGTGTGTGTGTGTGTGTGTGTGTGTGAGAGAGAGAGAGAGAGAGAGAGAGAGAGAGAGAGAGAGAGAGAGAGAGAGAGACAGAGAGAGAGCGCGCACATACCTGTGCTACAGTGCTCATTTGAAAGTCAGAGAACAAATTGCAGTATCAGTTATCTCCTACCAAGTATGTTCAGGCCATCAGGACTGGCACCAGCTTTACACACTGATCCATCTTGCTGGATGTTTTTGTTTGGTGACAAAAGTCTCACTGTGTAGTTCAGGCTGGCCTTAAACTCACTGTTAATCCCAAAGAGGTGAGGAGAAAGACCACCGACCCAAATCATCCATCATGGCCAAATGAATTAAAGCAAGCTTTTTATTTGTGTACACAGGCTGCCTTCTCCTATGGTGAGGTTCAAAAGGTCAGCACTGGACATGAGGAAGATAAGGGTTTTTATAGCTCAGGGGTAGGGACTTTCCAAATGGGGGGGTTTGGCAGGCAAATAGGTGGGGTTACAGAAGCAGAATGTAAGGGTAACAAATTGGCCATAATAATCCCCTAAAACAGACACAGTTACAAGGTGGTTAAACAATAATCTCCTAAAATAAAGACATGGTTACAAGGCAGTTAAACAAGGTAGTCCTGACGACAGGTGACCATAACAATGGCGTGGTTGCCATTTCCTGGATCAGGCAGTACAGAACCATTTGTAGTTATGGCTCTAGGTGGGGCACAGCCCAATCCTTGAGAAACAGATTTAATCATAAACAGGAAGGAATCGAGTTCGTGAAGGAATCGAGTTCGTCTTCACCATAAGATGGCTTTCAAGCCCAAGATGGAGGTAGGCTGGTTCATTACCTCTTGCCTCATCCAGCCTCCCAAATGCTGGGATTATAGGTGCCAATCATCATGCACCGCTCTAAAACTCCTTAAAATGTTTCTCATTAGCATATGTTAACTGTACGTGAGAGGTATGTGCCTGCCATGGTGGTTCGTGTGTGGAGGTCTGACGACAACCTCAGCTGTCAGTCTCTGCTTCTGTTTTGCTTGAGACAGGGTCCTTGTCTTTGCACTGCATGGTCCAGGCTGGTCTGTGAGCTCTTGGGACTCTCTTGTCTCCACTTCCCATCTTCCTGTGGGAGATCTAGGATTACAGAATCTTACCCTGTGTGGCTGGGTCTTTTATATACGTTCTGAGGGTTTGAACTCGGGGATTCACATTTGCATGGCCTTTGTGCACTGAGCCATTGCCTCAACCCTACATAGTATATTGTGACATAGTGACAAAATTCATCTCTCATTACCCTTCACACTCCCTCTGATCCCCTTCCTCTTCTCGCCTAATCTCCCACCCACTTTTTTGTAGGAAGGGGGTGTGACTAGTGGGCGGGTGCCTCAGTCACAGAACAGAGCCTGGAATACTCCAGTGAGGGGCTGTGGGCGCGGCTCAGTGGTAGAGCACTGGGTTATAGTCTGGAATTTAAAAACAAGAAACAGCCACTCAGCTTTAGTTCTATGAGCTCTGCCTAGACCCAGCCACAACCTGTTCCTCAGTGTCCTGAATGTGTCAAAGGGGCTGCTGATCCCATAGAGAGCATCTGGCACCGTTTTCTCTCAGCACATCCTCTCTGACATGCCTGTGAATGGCTGTAGGTCTGTTGTTCTAATCTTACAACCCCTGTGGCCATGTTGGATAGGAAATCTGATTTTTAAAAGGCCCTAACTGTCTTTCCAGGTTGGAAATGAGTTGATGGTCCCTGAAGGTTGCTCACATGGAGTAGGCTCTGGAATTCTCACCATGGAAAGTTCTGGTGAATGGATGGATGGGATAATGAAGCGATACGAGGAAGGTGCATACCTTGCTCTCTCTGCAGGGTCCCTGCAAGGGAGTGACCCCTCTGGGTCACAACCATATGTGTTCTTCATTTTTCAAGCTTTAGTGGCAGATCCCAGAATCCAGGTACCACGTCATTGCCTTCTTGTTTTGCCAGGAGACTTGGGCAGTGGCCATGGAGGTCTCAGCTCAGCACCCCTTCAATCTGAAATCAGCAATTTGGACTGGGAAGAAGGGTCACTTGGTAACATATTGGCCTCACAATCATGTGACGGCCTGAATTTGATCCCTGGACCCTGTAATGATGGCAGGAAAGACCCAATTCCACATTGTCCCCTGAGTGCCAGGACACACATTCCCAACATATACAGCATGTGTGCACTCATCCTCTCCATAATAAGACATACACACCTAAAAGAAAACAACCCCCGCCCTGAAAAACAAGCAGGCATGGTGGCTCCTACATGTGGTCCTGGAATTGGGGAGGTGGAGTCATGAGGCTCCTTGGGGTTCACTGTCCAGCTATCCTACCCTACTTGACGAGCCCCAGGCCAGTGAGAGATCCTGTCTTTAAATATCAAGGTGAGGGCCCAGCGCACAATGGATAGCATGTCTGACTGTTTCAGAGGTTCAAGGTTCTACCGTGGCCAGCTCCACCTGTCATTTGACCAGGCGTGTTGGCACACAACATTGACCCCACTGCTTGGTAGGTAGAGGCAGGTAGAGCTCTGTGAGTTTGAGGCCAGCCTGGTTCAGTGTAGTGAGATCTTGCCTCTAACAACAAACTCAGTGTGGATGGCCCCTGAGGAATGAGTGTCTTGTGACCACACTTGCACACTGGAGAGGCTTGGCACCATCCCATGGGCTGGGGGCCTAGGCTGGATGAAGAGGAGAAAGTGAGCTGAGCACCAGCATCCGTCTCTCCCTCTTCCTGATTAAGGATGTGATGTGAGCAGCCGCCCCATCCTCCTCCTGCCCTGACTTCCTCCTACACTGGACTGTATCCCCGAGCTGCCAGCCATTATCAACCCTTCCAGGTGGTTGGGTGAATCAGCAGGTAAAGGCACTTGCTGTGCAAGCCTGACGACCTGAGTGTAGTTGTTGATTTTCTTTGTTTTGATTTGCTCTTTCGGCTCTTTGTGGGCCACCACCCAGCTCCCAAATAAATACACACAGAGACTTCTTGTTATTTATAAATGACTGGCCTTAGCATGGCTTATTTCTAGCCAGATTTTCTTAAATTATCCCATCTACCTTTTGCCACTGGGCTTTTTCCTTTTCTTACTTCTGTATATCTTACTTTCACTCTTACTCAGTGGCTGGCTGTGTGGCTGTATGGCTGTGTGGCTGTGTGGCTGGGTGGCTGGGTGGCTGTGTGGCTGTGTGGCTGTGTGGCTGGGTGGCTGTGTGGCTGGGTAGCTGGGTGGCTGTGTGGCTGGGTGGTTGGGTGGCTGTGTGGCTGGGTGGCTGGCTCCTAACATCCTTCTCTCCTTCTCCTTCTTATTCCTTCTCCTCCTTCCACATTCCTCCTCCCATTTATCCTCTCTGCCTGCCACCCCCACCTATCCTTTCCTGCCTTGCTATTGGCCATTCAGCTCTTTATTAGACCAATCAGGTGTTTTAGACAGGCAAAGTAACACAGCTTCGCAGAGTTAAACAAATGCTTCACAAAAGAGCGCAACACATCTTTGCATCATTAAAGAAATGTCCCACAACATAAACAAACATAACACAACTTAAATTGACATTCCATGACATGGAGTCTGAGCCTCCGGAAGAAGTAACTCCCACACGTTATCCTCCGCCCTCCATGTGCCTTCCATATCATACGAGTCCTTCCCACCCCTCCCCTACACACGAAGTAAAATAAACCAGTCCTTTCTTCCTTTAACTTGCTTTTGTCAGGAATTTTATCATGTCAACACGCAGGGCATCTGAGTGGTATATCCCAGCACCCAGCACTCACAGGTGGAATGTGTGGAAGGAAGCATGGTTTATCCTCCATATAAGGCCTAAAAGTTTTATTTATTTATGGGCTGCAGGGACGGCTCATCAGTTAAGAGCACTGGCTGTCGGTCCTGCCTCAACAAGATGATGCGGCAGACTTAGTAGACTTCCTAAGGGAGGCCTTACCCTCCCCAAGGAGTAGATGGGAGGTGGGGTTCAGGGAAGTGGGGGGAGTGAGAGGAGAGGAGGGAGGGGGAACTGGGATTGGAATGTAAAAAATAAATTAATAAAAAAAGCAAAGAAGAAGAAAGAAAAGAAAGAAAGAAAGAAAGAAAGAAAGAAAGAAAGAAAGAAAGGGAGGAAGGAAGGAAGGAAGGAAGAGAGAAAGGAAGAGAGCACTGGCTGCTCCTACAGAGGACCCAGCACCCATGTATGGTTCAAACCATCTGTAGCCCCAGTTCCAGGGGATCTGCTTCACTCTTTTGGCCTCTTGGGTACCAGGCATACACAAGTCACATTTATTTGCATTTAGGCAAAACACCCATACACATAAACAATTTAAAACGACTAGCTCTCTGTTTACTTATTCATTTCGTGTGTTTGCATGCATGAGTATGCGTGCAACTATCATGGTGCACACGTGGAAGTCGGGGCAGTCTTCTCCCTTGCGGATCCTGGGGTTCAAATTCGGGTCGCCAGGGTTGGCAGTGAGCCTCAATGCTGGGCTTGCAGGTGTGCCCCACCCCATTCCTGGCAGTTTTCACGTGGGTGCTGCATTTCCAAACTCAGGTTCTCATGTTTGTGTGGCAATCCCTTCACTGTCTGAGCCATCTCCCGGGTGCTGATGAGCGGGGCTGGGTTTTCAGGTCTCTGGACAGGCCCAGGGCCCTCTTACTGTGTCTCTGTTTTGCTGTCTTCCTTGTTTTGGACCAGGTTTTGGTTGCTGGAAGCCATTGACAGCCCATGAAAATATCAGATGTCGGCAAAGGATGATTCAAACCATTGGAAAATGTTTCCTAATTTACAGCTCATTTCCCTGTGGAAACAACCTGGTGTGATCCAGAGGTGGCTGGGCGCTTTGTCTGTTCTGGTGTCCACAGGATGTGTTTCAAGGTTGGGCACTGTCCTCAGATTGGCAGTAGGTCATTTAGAAAAGCATCACAGCTCTGTGCTGGTTTGACAACACACAGAGTGGTGGTACAGAACCCAAGTTATATGATAATGAAAGGAAATGGGCTGACAAGATGGCTCAGCTGGTAAAGGAGCTTGTGGCACAAGCACAGAGATCCCAGTTCAATCCCTGGGACCCACATCTAGTTGCTGCTTGACCTGTACAAGTGTGTCATAATGTTGGCCCAAGCTGTGGAGGTCACATAAATTCAGGACCTGCTTTCTCTTCTATGTTAAGTCACCTTTCTTTTACTGTCACCATAACACCTGAAGGGAACAATTGAAGGAAGTAATGATTTGATTTGTCTGGTGGTTTCAGCAGATTCAGTCCATCACTGTGGGCCCACATGGCATAGAAATTCCTTTGACATCATGGCCAACCAAGAAGGAGAGACTGACAGGAAGTGACCAGTGATAATAACTCCCAAGTCCCATCCTCGGTGACCTACTTCCTTTAGCTAGGTCCTTCGACCTGAAGTTGCCACAGATGTTCAAAATAGCACAACGCCAAGATTTTGAAATTTTAGCATGTAAAAAGGGTACCTGATATTTGCTCATTTTAAAAATATTTCTATTTTAATTTTTGAATTAATTGTATTTGTGTATCTTTGTGTATGTGCACGTGAGTGATGGTGTCCTTGGAGGCCAGTAGGGGGCACCAGATCTTCTGGAGCTGGAGGTTCAGCTCCCACCCCACCTTCTTTCTATGGCTTTTGATGTTTTCACACCTGAATAGTTCTGAAATTTCACTACAGCATCACTTAGCAGAGCCTTTCGGGTTAGGAAGTCATGTGTTTCTTCTGGCGAATTTTCTTCCTCTTTTTTTCTTCTTCTTTGAAAGAGGTGGGGGCGGTTCTAGGCAGGGTTTCTCTGTGTAGCCCTCCACAGCATATACGTCTCTCCTTCCCATCCCTCCCCTGGAACTTCACTCTGTAGACCAGGCTGTCTGGCCTAGGACGTGGAGATCCACCTGCCTCTGCCTCCCAAGTGCTGAGATTAAACAGGTGTGCACCAGCACCACCTGGCTTCTGGAGAATTTTTCTTACCATATTCTCTGTCTCTGCCTCTCCTCCTCTTCCATTTTCCATTCCATCCTTCTCTTCCCTTCTCCCTGCCTGCTTCTTTCTGTTAGGGTCTCATGTAGCCCAGGGTGAACTCAAACTCACTATGTAGCTGAGGATGACTTTGAACTCCTGATCCTCCTGCCTCTACTTCCCCAAGTGCTAAGATTACAGGCATGTGCCATCAAACCTGGTTTCTTTGTGATTTTTCTTTTCTTTTTCTTTTCTTTCTTTCTTTTCTTTTTTTGTTTTCATGACAGGGTTTCTCTGTATAGCCCAGGCAGTCCTGAAACTTTCTCTGTAGACCAGGCTGGCCTCAAACTCAGGGATCTACCTGCCTCTGTCTCCCAAGTGCTGGAATTACGATGGCCTGAGCCACCATACCCTGTTGCCTCTTCTCTCCCAGTTCCCCTCTGATGGTTTTGCGGGCCTCATGGGGTAGCCAACAGTTCAGGCTTCCAGCTCATTGGAGCACCCCTACCTCCTTCATTTCTGTTTTGAAGCTCATCCTGAAGTCTTGCATTTCTTTCTTTCTTCCTTCCTTCCTTCCTTCCTCCCTTCCTTTCTTTTGTTGTTGTTGTTTTTGTTTTGTTGTTTTTTTTTAAAGATATAATTTTGCTTATGTGTATCCCTCTGTGTGTGTCCCATGTATGTGGTGGCAGCAGGAAGAGGGCATCAAGTTCCCTGGAGCTGGAGTTGCAGATAGTGTGAGTTACCCGATGTGGCTGCTAGAACCAAGCTAGGACCCTCTGGAAAAGCATGGAGCGTGCTCAGCCTCTGGGCCATCTTTACATTTCGTAGGCAAAGGAGCATGCTCTGAAGCCAGCCCTGGCTTGCCTGGAAGTTCTGATCCCCCTGCCCATTTTCCCAGGGCTTGCAACCCCAGTTGTGCCAGCACACCTGGCTCACTTCATTTCTAAGAGATCAAAAGTTTTCACACCATAGTTTTATAAGCGGTATATCGACTTTGAGGGTATTAATTCATTTTCAGAAGCTCTCTCCATGCTGGGGAATGTGGTCCAGTTGGTAGAATACTTGCTTAACATCCAAAAAGCCCTGGGTTCTATCCCCAGCCTCACATAAACTGGACCTGGTGGAGTAAGTTTGTAATTGCAGCGCTTGAGAAGCAGAGGCAGGAGGATCAGATGCCACAGGCCATCCTTAGATCTATCGTGAGACTGGGGCTAGCCTAGGCTACACTAGATCCTGTCTCAAAAACAAAAACAAACAAACAAACAAAAAAACATATTTATTTGGTTGGTTCCTTTGCTGTTTTTTCTTTTGATGTATTGCCTATTGAGTTGGTACCTTTGCCTTATTTTTCTCTTCAAATAATGTAAGTCTTGGTATTTGTTTATTTCTATGAGTTTACTTCTGTTTATCGATAGCTTGACTTTTTTTTTGTTTGTTTTCTTGTTTTTTTGAAGACAAGGCTTCTCTGTGTAACCCTGGCTGTTCTGGAACTCACTTTGTAGACCATGCTTGCCTCAAACTCACAAAGATTCACCTGCTTATGCCTCCTGAGTGCTGGGATTAAAGGCATGCACTGACATTGCCCAAGGACACCTTGATTTCTGAAGGCCACCAGTTGATGAGTCTACGGTGCTAGATAGATAGATAGTTCAGGCTGGCCTTGAACTCACTGTGTAGCCCAAGATAGCTCCAAACTTGCAAACCTCCTGCCTCAACCTCTTGAATACAGACTGTAGGTGTGTACCGTCCCTCTCAGCTACATGGCTGATTCTTGATACCGGAGGGATAGAGGCATGGTTCTTCTACAACTTCTACTGTGGTCCTTACCCTGACACTGTGGCCCCGCCTTACCCTGACACTGTGGTCCCTGCTTACCCTGTGACATTGTGTCCCTGCTTACCCTGTGACACTGTGTCCCTGCTTACCCTGTGACACTGTGGTCCCTGCTTACCCTGTGACACTGTGGTCCCTGCTTACCCTGTGACACTGGTCCCTGCCTTACCCTGTGACACTGTGGTCCCTGCTTACCCTGTGACACTGTGGCCCTGCCTTACCCTGTGACACTGGTCCCTGCTTACCCTGTGACACTGTGGTCCCTGCTTACCCTGTGATACTGTGGCCCTGCCTTACCCTGTGACACTGTGGTCCCTGCTTACCCTGTGACATTGTGGCCCCTGCTTACCCTGTGACACTGTGGCCCTGCCTTACCCTGTGACACTGTGGCCCTGCCTTACCCTGACACTGTGGTCCCTGCTTACCCTGTGACACTGTGGCCCCTGCTTACCCTGTGACACTGTGGTCCCTGCCTTACCCTGTGACACTGTGGCCCCTGCTTACCCTGTGACACTGGTCCCTGCTTACCCTGTGACACTGTGGCCCTGCCTTACCCTGTGACACTGTGGCCCCTGCTTACCCTGTGACACTGTGGCCCCTGCTTACCCTGTGACACTGGTCCCTGCCTTACCCTGTGACACTGTGGCCCCTGCTTACCCTGTGACACTGTGGCCCCTGCTTACCCTGTGACACTGTGGTCCCTGCTTACCCTGTGACACTGTGGCCCCTGCTTATCCTGTGACACTGTGGTCCCTGCTTACCCTGTGCCACTGGTCCCTGCCTTACCCTGTGACACTAGTCCCTGCCTTACCCTCTAATGACAGTCACCTGGGGTGGTTCCCATCCACACTGGCCACATGTGTTGTTCCTAAACTGCCCCCATCATTAGTGCTGGTCCCATTGGCTGCATATTTCCGGCGTGCTCTCCTCCTCCAAATTATTCCCATCTGCTCTCTGTCTCTCCTGGAAGCCTCAAAGCGTCTAGCCCACTGCTTCTCGTTTTCTAATGTGGCTCGGGACTTATTTTTAGTTTTGAAATTTCTAGGATATGGTGGTAGGTGGAAGGGATGGGAGCACGTTCCTGCCAGACATCTTAGCCCAATCTTCATATTACATGTTCTGTCCCCTTCTCCACCTCTGCTTCCCTGCTCAGGTCTCCTTCCCTCTTACCTGCTATAGCCAGGCATTGTCCTGCTGGCTCACACTTGTGGCGCCTCACTAGAGAGTTGAATGCTCTACCACTGAGCCACGCCCCAGCCCCTCACTGGGGGATTCTAGGCAGGGGCTCTACCACTGAGCCACACCCCAGCCCCTCACTGGGGGATTCTAGGCAGGGGCTCCACCACTGGGCCACACCCCAGCCCCTCACTGGGTGATTCTAGGCAGGGGCTCTGCCACTGAGCCACACCCCAGCCCCTCACTGGGGGATTCTAGGCAGGTGCTCTACCACTGGGCCATGCCCCAGCCCCTCCCTGGGGGATTCTAGGCAAGTACCCTGCTTCTGAGTGGCCCCAGCCTCCAGAGTAGTTGATATGACAGACCTGTGCCCTCTTGGACACATGCTTGTGTCTTTTGTCCTTGCTGGCCCACGTTTACCCATCTGTACTGATGTCCCTTGATGACGGACATAACTGCCATTAATGGATTGATCTTCCGATGCTTAGCTGGTAGTCTTTCCTAGAATTGGCCCTGCTCTGTTCCTTTCCATGTGCTCTGGTTCTGTAACCATGTCCCTCTCTGTCATATCCACTAGCCAGGCCTTCTGCAGCAAGGTGGGGTTGAGTCTCCTTCATGAAATCTCAGTCAGTGGCTGAGATGACACTAGGGCTTAGAGCCCAAGGTGCTCTCCCCTCCCCTCAGTCCCTGTATCAGGAATATTGCTAACTTGACAGAGTCTAGAATCACCATGGAAACAAGACTACAGACACATCTGTGAGGGAGTTTCTAGACTGGGTTCACCCGGGTGTGAGTGTGGGCAGGGCCTTGAGGTAGTTGGTCGCACGGGCTTCACAGGAAGCAGTAAGAGGTGCATGCCAGCAGTCAGCTTTCCTTTTCTGTCCCTGACCCCAGGCCACTGGGTGGTGCTGCCCATATCCAGAGCGGACCGTCCCACCTCAATCACTCTCTGATAAGGCCTTACAGATATGGCCAGGGGTGTGTTTTCTAGATGAATCTAAAGATTAACCACTACAGGCCAGATACAATGTAAACTGTTCATCTGGGCTAACGCACATGCCTTTCATTTCAGCTTGGGGAAGCGGTGACAGTGGAGATATGTGAACTGGAGGCCAGCCTGCTCTCCATAGCAAGTTCCAGGCCGGCCAGGGCTACACAGTAAGACTGTGTCTTGCTGTGGAGAGCGGGGACGGGAATAAACTAAGGATCTGAAGGAAAGAGAATGAAGTAGAATAAGGCAGAAAAGGCCAATGATTAGATACTGGTTTACTTATTTAGTAATGAAATTACTTAGTAATTAAAGCACTGCTTGTACTGCCTAGTTGCCAAACATGGCTTCACCTGCTCCCTGGAACAGAATGACCGGAGAAATAGCTAATACAATGGGCCCTTCACAATCTGCTGACGGCCACCTGTGCTCCTGGAAAATCTCACTTGCCTATCCCACCTTGTGGTGTTAGAGTATAAAATGAGAATACACACTGGACCAGGGATCGAAGCCTTCAGGAGCTGTCTTGGCTCTGGTCCACTGGTGTTGGGGACTCCATAAGCCTCACGGCTGCCAGGGAGACAAAGAATGAAATTCGAGTCAGTACCATCTTTGCAGGCACTGGATCAAAACTTCCAGAGTCAAAAAGCTTTAGGCACAGCTACATAGAAACTAGTTCTATTGGCTGGTAAATGAGCTCAGCTATAGCACCTAGAGAGTAAGGATTTGTGGTAAGTGTAACGACGGAGTCTATTGGTGGAGGATGCAAAGTGCATGGGACCTCTTTCATAAGGATGCGTTCTGTTCACTGGGGGATGAAGCTGAGGATTAGAGCCTGAACAGTGCTCAGAATACAGAGCGGCTGGGTGGAGTGGGGTGGGGTGGGGGGATTCTAGTGGAGGCTGGCTCTATTAGACTAGCAAAGGATCTTTCACAGCATTCCAGGTGACCAGGCATCACCCATTTTTCTTTGAGGTCAACAGGTCCGTGTGATGGACAACCCTGGTTTCTCCAATGCTCACTCTAAGCCGTGCTTTCTATACACTAGTAACATCTCTCTTCCATTCCCATTGATATTGGATTGCCTTTTTCTGGACAGAGTCCCGTAACAGACAGATCTGATGGTGATGGTTAATATTGATTGTCAAGTTGACAGAATCCAGAATCACCCAGGAGCTCTAGCTAGATTGGGTTAATTGAAGTGGGCAGAGCCACTCCAAATGGGCAGTGTCGTTCCCCAGGCTGGGGTTCTGGGCTGAATAAGGAGAAAGCAAGCTGAGCACCAGCCTCTGTCTGTCTCTCTCTGCTTCCTGCCTGGCGTTGTCATGTGACCAGCCGCCTCACATTCTTGTTGCCATGCTGTACTGGCCACAATGGACTGCATCCTCAGACTCTGAGCTCAAATCAACCCTTTCTCCCTTACGTTGCTTTTGTTGGGTATTTTATTTTGACAGTCCCCCTTTCCCCACATCATGATCTTCTAAACTGCTGTTGGGTGCTCTGGGAATGGCCAAGGCTAATGTGACTGTTGATGTCCCCACAGGCACTGGTGCCATCACACGGTGACAAGAACGGTGTCCTGCCAGGTGCAGAACGGCTCCGAGACAGTGGTCCAGCGAGTCTACCAGAGCTGCCGGTGGCCTGGGCCCTGTGCCAACCTTGTGAGGTAAAGGCACCCAGGGTGCCCTGTTCCGCCTTACCTTTCTGTTCCCTTGCATGGTATGACCCAAGTACAGTTCTGGGGTTGGCTGGCTTGATGCTTGGAGAGGAGAATGGAGCCCAGGTTCTGGGTACAGGGAACGAGGTGTACATGCCACCATGAGAGGGACATGCTCCTACCTGACACTGTCATCGTCCAGGATTGTTGTAGATGCTTGGGGGAGGGGTCAGAAGAGGTGGTGACAGGTGGTGCTAATGAAGAATGTAAATAAACTAATTTATCTAAAAGCTCGGAGACCCAGGTTTTAGAGCTGCCCCCTAAAACCCTCCTCCTGAGGCTTCCATAGCCAGTTCTCTCATAGCCACACCCCCCAACAACCACGCCCCCTCACAGCCAAACCTTCCCACAGCCATTGCCTCCTATACCCATGCGCTCTCGTGGTTCTGCGCTCATAGCCGCAGCCACGCCCTCCAACAACCACGCCCCTTAAAGCCGCACCCACTCTGGCCCCATCCCCTCAAGTTCACCCACCCCCAGCCATCCTCCTTCCATTTCTCTCACAGCTCCACCTTCTCACAACGCAGCCATCTTAGAGGTTTCCCGTGATGTCTCATTGTCTAGGATTCATTTTGCAAGCCTCAGTTTCCCTACTGTAAAATGGAGGGAAGAGAATACTGCCTCAAGATATTGTTGGAGGAGGAGTTGAGGTTCCATGATGGAAATCCCGTCAGCTTCTAATCAACACTGAGGCGGAGGTTTTTGATGTGTGGGGAGAACTTAGAGGCCAACTCCAGGCACTCAGCCCCCAGGCAGCTCCTGGTGCGGTTCAGGCCCGGGCATGCTGTGGGCCTGCATTCCTCATTCTGAGGTTAGGAAAGCAAATGCTAGCGAGACCCCCTCACCCCACCCCGAGCTGATTCGGGCCTATTCCTTCCCTTAGAATCCCAATTGCTCAGTGTGTCTGGCCACGTTTCAACCGCAGCATTTACATAGCAGCGTTCAGGTTTCCGTATTTCTTGTCTGTTTCTCCTCCCCATTTTTCTGAAGCTGTGTGGGGCCCAATTTTGGTTCTCCCATCCTTTGAAGCATTCCTGGATGCCTTGATTGGTGTTGGCATAGAACCGTGGTGGGGAAAACAGGATACATACAGAATGCCCTTCACTAAGCTTGAGATCAGCTGCAAACGGCTTCTCTTGGTGTCTGCTTTCTCCATGGCAGTAACATCGCTTCAATCTCTAGAGCCTGGTTTGGCCCTAGACAGTAAGGGGCTGTGGATGTGGCTCAGTCAGTAGAGTGCTCACTTCACATGCATAAAGTTGGAATGGTGGACAGCACGCTTAGAATCCCAGTATTCAGAGGCAGGGGCATCAGAAGTTCAAGGTTATCCTCTGCTACATAGCAAGGCCAGCCTTGGGTACATAAGACCTGTCTCAGAGAGAGAGAGAGAGAGAGAGAGAGAGAGAGAGAGAGAGAGAGAGAGAGAGAGAGAGAGAGAGAGAGAGAGAGAGAGAGAGAGAGAGAGAGAGAGAGAGAGAGAGAGAGAGAGAGAGAGAGAGAGAGAGAGAGAGAGAGAGAGAGAAGAGAGAGAGAGAGAGAGAGAGAGAGAGAGAGAGAGAGAGAGAGAAAAGAAAAAGGATTGTTTGGGTGTTTATGTAGTCCCATCACTCAAGAGGCCAAGGCGGGAAGGTGAAACTTCAGGCCAACCAGGGCTACATCAAGGTAATCGATCTGGGCTCGAGTCGGCTCAGACAGTAAAGAGCTTGCTGTACAAACCAAGAGACTGAGCTTCATCCCTGGAACCCATGTGAGAAAGCTAGGCACAGTGGTACATGTTTGTAACTCCAGTGCTGGGGAGGCAGAGGAAGGTGGCTCTCTCCTGCTCTCTAGCCATCCAGGGGAACACCGCCAGAGGATACAGCACTGTGAGTTATTGGGGACAGTGGTGGGTACATTTTGGGAGCAGTGGTAGGTATGGGGGTGGCATTGAGCTGGGAGAATCTTGGAGGTGAGGAGGTAAGAATCTGAGATGTTGCTGTGAATGGATGAAGAGCAGGGCCTGACGGAGGGGCATGGTTAAGTCTGTGAAGCTGGCCTCAAAGCTAAAGGACCTGACTTCAAGCTCCAGAAGCCAGGCTGAAACAGGGTGTGGTGCTGCCCACTTGTAACCCCAGCTCTGGGCAAGGGTGGACAGGTGCATTCCTGAGGCTCACTGGCCAGATAAACTATAGCCAGCCTGGCCGAACTGGCAAGCCCCAGGCGAGAGAGAGAGAGAGAGAGAGAGAGAGAGAGAGAGAGAGAGAGAGAGAGAGAGAGAGGCAGACAGAGAGACAGACAGAGAGACAGAGACAGAGAGACAGACAGAGAGACAGAGAGACAGAGACAGAGAGACAGAGACAGAGAGAGACAGAGACAGAGACAGAGGGAGACAGAGAGACAGACAGAGAGAGAGAGACAGAGAGAGAGAGACAGACAGACAGACAGAGAGACAGAGACAGAGAGACAGACAGAGAGACAGAGAGACAGAGACAGAGAGACAGAGACAGAGAGAGACAGAGACAGAGACAGAGGGAGACAGAGAGACAGACAGAGAGAGAGAGAGACAGAGAGAGAGACAGAGAGAGACAGAGAGAGAAAGAGACAGAGAGACAGAGACAGAGAGAGAGACAGAGAGAGACACAGAGAGAGACAGAGAGAAAGACAGAGAGAGAGACAGAGAGACAGAGAGAGACAGACAGAGAGAGACAGAGAGACAGAGAGAGACAGAGAGACAGAGAGAGAGACAGAGAGAGACAGAGAGGAGAGAAGAAAGAGAGAGATCAATAAAGTTAAGTAAAAGTTTGATACAAATAAGTGAGCTGAACATGTGTTGCCCGACAGCGGATGCCATGTGCCCAGCTGTCATTATCTCCTGATGGGCTGTACCTAGAACTGTGAGCCCAGATCAACCCAGTCTTACAGGTCAGGTGTTTTGCCACAGCAGTAACAAAGGACCTGGAGACAGGAAGCACCATCTGGGCTTCCTTTGCTCAGCGCCTCAGTTTCCCAGTTGGGACACAGAGGCAAAGCCTACTCTCTTTTCTTGCTCTGCAGTGGAGAGTAGGCTCATGTCTGTCCCTTGCAGTGAGTTCAGGTTAGGTATGGATGCCACCATTGGGTGTCCCCGGCCAGCCCCTCAGTCAACCACTGGCAGTGGTGGGCTGGGTCGGGCCTGGCAAGCCTGGAGGAAGGAGCCGCATAGGGACTGAGGGGTGGGTAACTTTGCTGCACTAGGGCCTTCTCTGCCCTTGGCAGACTCCTTAGCCCCTCTCAGGTCTTTGATGGCATTCCAGCCAACCTTTTCCAGATGTGCAGAGTGGAGGGCTTTGTAGGAACTCTCTAGGGCATCATCTGCCTCCTCATTCTTCCTCTGCCAGACGATCCCCTGCTGGCCGGCCCCCTGCTCTGGTGGGATTGCCTGCTGCTCAGGGGGCAGACGCCTGCCAGGCTAAATGGAGTTCTGACTTAAATACTTTAAGATGTGGTCTTTCCTTCCTGTCCCTCCTCCTCTCCCCCATCCCGTTCCCATTCTTCCTCCTCCTCCTTGCCCCTCTCCTCCCCCTCTCTCTTCCTCTTCCTCACACTGACTGTGGAGTGAAAGCACAGAGGCCCCATGTCTGGGCGATGTCTCCCACCTCTGTTGGACCTGAGCTACAATGGAAGAGGCTGTCTGCAGGGTCTGCTGTATTTTCCCTGTTTTTCTTGAGGTGGTGTGTGTGTGTGTGTGTGTGTGTGTGTGTAGGTCAGAAGACAAACTTTATGGAGCTAGCTGTCTCCTTCCACACTTACATGGGCTCCAGGAATTGAACTCAGGTCTCCAGGCTTGTATGGTAAGCCCTTCATTCACTGAGCCATCTTACTGGCCCATGACCAGCATTATCAGGCTCTGAGTGTTTAACCACTGAGCTCTCTGTCTCAGTCTTCACCTGATTTCATCATTGCTTGAGATGAAACCTACCTACCTGCTCACTAGGTAGCCCAGGATGCTCTCAAACTCACTTCTCAAGAGCTGAGACAACGGAATCCCAAGTGCTGAGCCGCCACGGCTGGCTGCCCCTTCCATCTGACTCGGGGGAATGCCCCAGGCCAGAGACATTCCCGCCAGACTCAGTATTGCAGTGGGACCATCCCTCCTTCCCTGCTGGTCCTCTGCTGTTAGCCGGGAGATAAATAATCTCCCTACTAATAGCATTGCCTGCCAGTTTCTGTCATCGACTCTTAGGCTACCTCCCAGCTTATTTCTCCTCATTGTGGTCTCTGGTCAAGCCAGGGAGTCTGGAAGGATAACCTGCCCAGGGAGTGAGGGATGTCAGACTCTTCTGGTTAAGGAATTAGGGTTGAGCCGATGACTTCTGGATCATGGTAGTACCCAGGATCCTATTAGGAGACCTCATGTTACTATAGTGAGGTCTCCAGAGGGTTGAGGCTTTTGCTCACTTATCTCAAGTGATTGGGTATCTTATCTCTGATGGGAATACCTTCTTCAAATCTCTCTTTAAAAGTGTGTGTGTGTGTGTGTGTGTGTGTGTGTGTGTGTGTGTGTGTGTTAGCATGCCATAGCACACATGGACGTCAGAGGACAATTTTCAGGTCTCTCCTTCCATTAGGCATGGCCTAGGGATTGAACTCAGGTTGTCAAGCTTGGCAGCAGGCACCTTTATTGGCTGAGCCATCTTGCCAGCCCTTCTCATCTTGTTTTTATGCAGCCTGCTTTTGGAGACGCTTTGGGCATGTCTGCAGCCTTCCAGGATAGGCACTGCATAGCTGTGGGTCTGTAGCAAGACCCCTCCCCCCCCAAGAGTTCCCTTCATGCCACATTCTTGTGATTTTGACCATTCCTTTGGAGAATCTGTGTATCCTTGAAGGGTGTGTTCATATATTAGTTGTGGTTTCTATTGCCGTGAGAAAACACCATGACAAAAGTTATCTTGGAGAAGAAAGGGCTTGTTTCATCTTACTACTTGTAATGCATTATCCATGTCAGTCAATGCAGGAACTCAAGGTAGGAACCTGGAGGCAGGGACTGATGCAGAGACCATGGCAGAGTGATGCTGACTGGCTTGCTCACCATGGCTTGTTCAGCCTGCTTTCTTACAGCACTCAGGACCAACAAACAACTCAGAGCTGGCACTACCCACAGTAAGTTTGAACCTCCTACCCCAACCAGTCATCAATAAAGAAGATTTACTAAACTGGGCAGAGTGGTTACTTGGAGTCTGACCTCATCCTCCTCTGGTTGTCAATCATTTTTCTTCTCTGTAAAGTGAGGCCATCTGTCCCTGCTGGGTCCCTGGTTCTCAGCTAGCAGCTCCTTCCTGCCTCATTTCCTTGTCTCTCTTCCCTTCCCGTCTGGCCTTAGGCGGAGGTCTCTCAGAAAGCACATGTTGAGGTGAAGTCTCCTCACAGGGAGAGGCACTTGCTTCCAAGACGAGGCCCTGAGTTTGCTCTCTGGTCATGGTAGAAGGAGAGAACTGACTTCCCCAAGTTGTCTTCACACACACACACACACACACACACACACACACACACACACACACACACTCTGGTATGCACACATACACACACACACACTGGTATGTACACACACACACACACACACACACACACACACACACACACGCACACACACACACCCTAGTATGCACACACACACACACACACACACACACACGCACACACATACACTCTGGTATGCACACACACACACACACACACTGGTATGCACACACCTATATAAAAACAAAACTGGAGAAAAGCCAGCATTTTCCTTCATCACACCCATATGTTGGCTTCTCACTCTTCTGTGTCTGCCTTTAGCCAGTGTGCTGGATGCTTTTATGCCAACGTGACACAAGCCAAAGTCATCTAAGAGGAGAGAACCTCAGTTAAGAAAACGCCTCCTAGCCGGGCGTTGGTGGTTTTACACCTTTAGTCCCAGCACTCAGGAGGCAGAGGCAGGCAGATCTCTGTGAGTTCAAGGCCATCATGGTCTACAGAAAGAAAAGGAAATGTTTATTTATCTATTTATTTGTTTGTTTATTTATTTATTATTTACAATGTTCTGTCTGCATGTATCCCTGCAGGCCAGAAGTGGGCACCAGATCTCATTACAGATGGTTGTGAGCCTCTGTATGGTTGCTGGGAATTGAACTCAGGACCTCTGGAAGAGCAACCAGTGCTCCTAACCACTAAGCCATCTCTTCAGCCCACGTAGAGCATTTTCTTAGTTAGTGATTGATGGGGGAAGGCACAGTCGTGGTGGGTGATGCCATTCCTGGGCTGGTGGTCCTGGGTTCTATAGGAAAGCAGTCTGAGAAATCCATGGACAGCAAGCCAGTAAGCAGCATCCTCCATGGCCTCTGCATCAGCTCCTGCCTCCAGGTTCCTGCCCTGACTGAGTTCCTCTCCTAACTTCCTCCAGTCATGCACTAGGATGTGGAAGTGTATGCCAAACACTTGCTTTTTGTCATGGTGTTTCATCACAGCAATAGAAACCCTAACCAGGGCAGCCAGAGTCTTACTATATAGCCCCAAATGACCTACAACTTATTATGTAGACCAGACTGGCCTTGAACTCACAGAGATCTACTTGCTTCTCTGCCTCCTGAGTGCTGAGGTTAAAGGTATGCACCACCATGCCTGGTACTTTGTTCACTAGTATATTCCAATCGCTTTGCACAAAGCAGGCTGTTGGCAATTGTTTGCTGAGTGTAGGAATGATGCATAACCAAGTCTCTCACAGGATGTGCAGGTGGGGAAGAGCCGGGAGCTTGTCAACTCTGCCCGGGGGACAGAGGCGCTTCGAGGAAGAGGGGACAATTGAGTTTCATTGTCTTTGGAAAGAGGAAGGAATGACATATAGGGAGGGAACATTCGTGTGCAAGGTCAGGAGTAGGAAGTTTGACATAGCAGGGTGGAGCACCCTCATGTTCCGCCTTACATAAACAGGTGGCTCACAAATCCATGAAGCCTTCTGGATATCCAGGAGACAAAGTTGTCAATCCGAGCCTTGGCCGGCTAGGTTGGTGAAACAGCGCCACCAACTGGTGGAACGTGTGCCTGCCATTGCGGTCCGCTAGGAGCTTTACAGAGTTCTGGATGCCAGCAGAGTGGCCTGAGAAAAAGGCTGTACTGGAAGGACAAGCTCTCCCACTGCATTTCGGGGCCTGAAAGCAAAAGCCTCAGGCAGTTTCTGAAAGGAAAGTGTTCCCTGGCACCAGTAGGCTGGATAGAATAAGTGGGTCCTGGAAGGATTCCTCCAGCTTAGTTCACAGTGCCACGGACTCGTAGCATCGCTGCTGTGAAAATTTAACATCTTCCTGCCTCAGTTTCCTTAATGCAAGCTTAGAACGATAATGCTCTCTACATCTTGCCTTGTTCCACAGTATTTCACCTGCCACATATTTCACTGGCTGTTACTGAGTCTCAATTTACTGTATTAGGGCCAGTGAGGTGTCTCAGAGGGTAAAGGTGCGTGCTTCCAGGCCTGAGGACCTGAGTTTGATTCTTGGGACCCTCACCATGGAAGGGGAGAGCCAACCCCTGACAGTTGCCCTGTGATCACTACATGTACACTGTGGCAAATGCATAGTCCTCTCTGAACAATAATAATAAGGTATTTTTAAATGTTCTGTATCGTGATAATAATTATTTTTGTGTGCATGTGCAAATGCATTTGGATGCTGTTCACTTTACAAAACAATTTAAAAAGCCAGGTGGCACTGGTGCATGCTTTAACCCCAGTATTCAGGAGGCAGAAGCAGGCGATCTCTGTGAGTTCAAGGTCAGCTTGATCTACAGAGTGAGTGCCTGGACAGGCTTGATAAGCTACAGAGAAAGCTTGTCTCAAAAAAAAAAAAAAAAAAAAAAAAAAAAAGAAAGAAACATTTTAAAGAACTTTTAAAAAATTAAATTATTTTATTTTATTTTTAGAAACAAAGATTTTAAAAAATTGTTTTTAATTAAGCGTATGTTGTGTTTCCGAGTATGGGTATGTGTACATGAGTGCAGGTGCTCACAGAGGCCAGAAGCATTAGGTCCCCTGAGCTGGAGTTAGGCAGTTGTGAGCTGCCCAATGTGGGTGATGGGAATCAAACTGGGGTCTTCTGGAAGAGCAGAACATATTTTAAGCACTGGAGCATTCTCCAGCACCTCAAAAGAATTTTAAAAGATTTATTTATCTTATGTGTATATGAGTGTTTTGTTTGCTTATTTATTTTATGTGTATGTGAGTGTTTTGCTTGCTTATTTATTTTATGTGTATATGAGTGTTTTGCTTGCATGTATATATGTGCACCATGCATGTGTCGCCTCAGAGTTCAGAAGAGTGTGGGTCTGCGGGACTGGAGTTATGGTTGTGAGCCAGGTACCAGGAACTGGACCTGCCCCGCAGAGCCACAAGTGCTCTTAATCACTGAGCCATCTCTCCAGTCCCCTGCTGCCCTATTTTGAGACAGGGCCTCTCACTGACTTTGAACTTGAAAGTAGGTTAGATTGGCTGTCAGTAACCTCAGGGGTCCTCCTATCTCCACCTCCGCCTTTCTGGGGTTACAAATGCATACCACCACACTTTTACATGAGTGCTGGTGATTTGAACTCAGGTCCTAAAGCTTGGACAGCGGGCTCATTATCTGCTAAGCCATCTCTCCAGCCCTGTACTAGGATTCTGACCAGCATCATCACTGAAGATGTGGACTGGAATACCTCTAAGGGACTCAGAGGCTGGAGAGGGAGGGACAGTGTGTGACACTGTGTAGAGGGAACTGTCCCACCCTGAGTAAAACAGGGGCTTGTCGCTGAACACTGAGTGCTTTTGAAACACGACTTGGAGGGGACATTCAAGAATTCCCACAAGCAGGGCTCTATTTCTGAAATCCAATTTTAGATATGGCTGTGATTTGTGTGCTTTTCTGTCAACAGGGCAGCTCCAGATGCTGCTACCAATTAATTCGTCATTTCTCCATTTGCCAACTGAGTCACCCCCGTGTCAGTGGATTTAAATGTTTGTGAAGTCATGCAGTCTTCCCTGAGAGGGGGATTGGTACAGACATGCTTGGGTAGAAAGTTTAAGTGACGTACATGAAGCTGGACTTGTGACGTTTGATACAGGTGTTTTGGTTTGTTTGTTTGTTTGTGTTTTTTTGAGGCAGGGTCCCACTGTGAACAGCCTAGGCTGGCCTCAGACGTGAGATCACTGGGCTGGATTTCATTTTTAACCTCTCTCTCTCCCTGTCTCTCTATGTGTATGTGTGTGTGTGTGTGTGTGTGTGTGTGTGTGTGTGTGTGTGCACGCGTGTACCCATGCACGGTGCACATGTAGCAGCAGAGACTAGGAGTTGGTTCTCTTCCAGTGTGAGTCTAGGGGATTAAATTCAGGTCCTCAGCCTTGGCAGGAAATTCCTCTTTACCTATTACCCCTCAACCTTACTTTCCGAGACTCAGTCTGGAGCTCATGAGTGCACATTGCCACGCCTGGCTTTTTAATGGGGGCTCTTCAGATCAGACTCACCTTGTATGTGCAAGGCGAGCACTTTGCCAAGTTGTCCCCTCAGCCCTGCTTTTAACCTTTGTGACGTGTCTAGCAGCTTTAACGGTCTACTGTGGCTGTCCGAGTTTTAATTGAAATGTATTTGCTGAGGGCGAGCACCTGTTCCTACCACAGTACAACCCCAATGTTACTTACTCAAGAATGTAAGACATTTCCCCACGACAGCTGGATGCATTTGGAGAAAGGAAGGGATGAGTGGGTTTTGTGGCACATGCCTGTATGAGGTGTCTTAGTTAGGGTTTCTGTTGCTGCAACAAAAGGCCATGACCCAAAAGCAAGCTGGGAGAAAGGGGTTTATTTGGCTTACACTTCCACATCATAGTCCATCATTGGAGGAAGTCAGGACAGGAGCTCAGGCAGGGCTGGAACCTGGAGGCAGGAGATGACCTGGAGGCAGGAGATGCATGGAGGGTGCTACTTACTGGCTTGTTTCCTCCCATGGATTGCTCAACCTGCTTTCTTATAGAACGCAGGACCAACAGCCCAGGGATGACACCACCTACAATGGACTGGGCCCTTCCCCATTGATCCCTAAATGAGAAAATGCCTTACAGCTGGATCTCATCAAGGCATTTTCTCAACTGAGGCTTCTTCCTCTGATGACTCTAGCTTCTGTCAAGTTGACATAAAACCAGCCAGTACAGTGAACAAACCAGATACTCAGGGGCAGAGGCCAGGAGAGTGCACGCTCAAGGCCTGCCTGGGAAGATACAGAATATGGTCAAGGCCATCCTAGGCAACTTAGTAAGACCGCATCTTAAAGACAGGGCTGAGGGTGTTTAATGGGGAAAGCCTGCCTAGAATCCCCCAGTGAGGAGCTGATGTGGGGCAGGGCATGTCTCAGTGTTAGAACACCTGTTTGACATCCTTTAGTGAGGGGTTTGAGAAACCAGAGCAATCTGGAAGAGTCTCTGATCACTGCCGGGTTTCCAGGCTAGGGAGCATAAAACTGAGGTGGCAGGTGGCCTCTTGAACTCTAAGTAGGCATAGTGCCTCCAGCAGCCAGTCTGAGGTGGATGGGCAAGGGTGCATGCCCCGCTGACCTCGTCTTGTGTTAGTTACAGGACTCTCATCAGACCGACCTACCGAGTTTCCTACCGCACGGTAACCGCACTGGAGTGGAAGTGTTGCCCGGGATTTACTGGGAGCAACTGTGATGAGGGTAAGTAGGGGATGAGGCCCTCGTCATCTAGGCTGTAGGGGCCATGGGTGTTTCTGTCCTCACCCACAACTGCTTTGCGCCAACTGGCCCCCTTTTATGGACTTTGAGAACTCGGTTGTTGTCCTAATGACCCCTAGCCCAGTGCTCTGAGTGAAGCTGTCCGCCATGTTTGTGGGTCCTCACTTGGGTTCCTGTTGACCTTGGTTGGATGGGGAATGCAGGAGCCTCATGTGCTACAGCCGGTTCCCTCTCCTTCTGGCTCTGACACATTCAGAACTGGGACAAATACTATGAGCTGTTTGTGGCCAAACAGATACAGGTACAGTCAAATGCGTTTTTGGCGTTTTAAATTTATGAGTATATTTGGGCACTGTCCTGTTGTAGTTCAAAAAGCACCTATTTATGCTCAGTGTTGAAGTGTAGAAACTCCTAGAATGACATCTCCCAAAGTAGCCTTGAGTCTCCCTCTGGCAAAAAAAAATCAAAACAGAACCAAAAAGTGTCAACGACAACAAAACCGAATGTTTTTCTTGTGCTTATGCACCAATCATTGAGTGACTTTCAAGGCCATGCCTTCCTGTGGGCAGATGGCCTTCTATAACACTATTTTTGATGGTTATGGGATATAGGAGCACACTTCATTTATAATTAAACTCCTATTTATAAGACATTTTCAGTCTTTGCATAGCATTCATGTAAACACCTTTTTTTTTTTAAAAAAAATGAAATAAATTTCCCATACACTTCAGTGCATAAATGATAATTTTGTTATCCCCCCCTTTCTGTATACATATGTATGTGGAGTGCATTGCTTGTGTTTGAGTGTCGAATTCAAAAGAGGGCACTGGGCACCCTCTACCACTTTCTACCTTAAAACTTTCTTTTAAAAGATTTTTATTTTATGTGTATGGGCATATTGCTTGAATGTATGTCTGTGCATTGATTGCAGGCATACCTAGTGCCCACAGAGGCCAGAAAAGGGCATCAGATCCTCTGGAACTGGAGTTCTAGATGTTTGTGAGCTGACACGTGGGTGCTGGGAATTGAACTTGGGTCCTTTGCAAGAGCAGTCAGTGCTCTTACCTGCCATCTCTCCAGCCCTCTTCATTTGCTTTTTTGAAGCAGGGTCTCTCCCTGAATCTGAAGTTTGTCTCATGTGTTCTTAGTTTGGCCAGAAGCCTACACACCGAAAGACATCTTTCTGTCTTGTTCCCTTTGTTTGGGGGAACCAATGAGTTTCATATATGTTTGTTTATAGAGCATGGTAGATGATATTTACATGAGAATGGACAGCTCACCAGAGGCTATAACACTGAAGAAAATGCCTACATATCTTTAGGGAGAGCGGAGCCTCCCAAGTCCTTCCCTCCTCTAGGATGGGGTCTTGATGGGCTCGCTAGAATAGGTCTCTTCAGGTAATCACACCTGATTGCTGCTGAGAATCCAAGAGTCCCAGTGCCATGCCATGCCCACAAGACCACGTTCCGGACCACTTCCCACCTCCCTCCAGCTTTAACTTTCTTTCTGTCCCCTCCTAGGCAGTGTTCGTGAGCCTTGGAGAGGGGGGTGACACAGTTGATTCTAAATTGAAACAATATTGGCTCTGTTCTGGAATCCGCCTAGATGCCCACAGTAGATGAATGGATGGAGAAGATGCTCAGGCATGCATAAGGAGTTTCATCGAGCCACAAAGGCTAATGAAATTGTGTCAGTTTTCAGGAAATGAATGGGGCGCCGAACTTCATGTTGGGGGAAACCAACCCAGAACTCATTGATTCTGTTAGACTTACTGCCCAGCGAGCCTTAGCGAGCCCCAGCGAGCCCCGCCTTTGCTCTTCTTCAGTGATAGACTTTCAGACACATTACTGTCACAGCTTTTACACGGGTGCTGGGGATCCAATGTGGGTCCTCATGTGTGCACAGCAAGAATTTTACAGATCGAGCCATATCCCCAGCCCTAAAAGACATTTTTAAAGTTTCTGACTCCTGCTGGACCCGGATATTGATTTCTGCCAAAGCCAAGGGCAGGAGGCAGCATGGAACATAAATATGGTTCTCGTCTTTCTCATCTAGGTCTGGTTTAAGAGTGGTTTCATAAAGGCTGGAGGGATGGCTCTATTGCTATTCTTGCAGAGGACTGGAGTTAGGTTCCCAGCACCCATATTGGTGCTATAACTGCCTATAACTCTAGCTCCAGGACATCTGATGCCTTCTGGCCTCTTTGAGCACTCACACAACACATGCACACCCCCCCATGCATGTATATATAAATATACATAACTTTAAAATATATGTATATTTATAATAATATACACATTTACATATATGTATATAATACACACATATTTATCCATATAAATAAAAATAAATTGAATCCCATGTTCTATCTACAGGCGTCCCTCCAGTTAGCCACGTGTTGCTCACCTTGACTATGATACAGTTTAGAAAGGACTTCAGCCTAGTGCTACATATTGCCATTGTAGGGATGTGGAGACTGAAGCTCTGAGGCAGAAAGTAAGTTAGTCAAGTCACCTAGCTAGCCAGTATCCAATACAGAGCTGGAACCCAGCTGTTTTTGCTCCCTGGAATTTTGAAAGTCCAGGGAAATCTCATCTGAAGTCATCGTCTTTCTGCACTGTTCCTAGCAGCTCCGAAGCCAGATCCATCTCATTTTAGGTGCTTGTTGAAGTTTGAAGTGTCCCCCACAGGCTGGCTTGTTTTAACACATGCCCCCCTGAACGCGCCTGCCCTCGCCAGTAAGGAAGACGAGACTCCAGGTAGATCTTCTTCATGCAGTTTTAATCAGGATTCTTTAAACATGTTGCTTCTGGCCCGCAGGGAGAGAGAGAGAGAGAGAGCGCGCGAGGGGACCCCTGCACAGGCTTAAATACCCTTGAGCTAACCAACCCCAGTGAGCCACGTGGACCCTGCAGATAGGCTACTCTAATGCGGAAGCAGACAGGCTGAACAGACTTAACCAATTAAGGGCTTGTTTATGCCAGAGAGTCTACACTCCCCGGGAAGGTGTAAGGTAGAAGCCAGCACCACTTTAAGGCGTGGCACTACACGGCTCTCTACACCCCCCAGCTAGTGGTACTGTGTTTTAAGACTGTGGGACCGTTAGGAGGTAGAGACTTGATGGAGAAAGTGAATCACTGGGGGTGGGGTGCCGAGATTGGGGGAGGTGGATTAACAGGTTTGTTGTAAAATTTTCTCCTTAATGAGGAGACTAAGCAATATCTACTCTCTCTCTCTCTCTCTCTCTCTCTCTCTCTCTCTCTCTCTCTCTCTGTTTGTGCCTTATAAGGTCCCAATAACAAAGCAAAGTTCCATGTCACCAAAGTTCATCCTGGGGAACCAATGAGTCTGTTGAGTTTTCTTTCAGATCATGGATGAAAGGTCAGAGGTTGGACCATGAGTAACCCTAAAGCAGTTTTACTGGAAGGTCTGTGCCCAGCATGGATGGTGGTTCCCCAGCCTATATGCCATGACCCCTTCCTGGGAGCCCCCATGGCCACAGGAAATTAGGGCAGAATTGGAAACAAATGTCTAGGGTGTCTGGATACCCAGATAAGGGCCCGATGGCCCTCGCCACCATATTGCTCTCTGTGTAAGGTCAGCTGTCAATGCCCCCAGCTGTGGTGACCATTTGCAAGCAAGCACAGCCCATCATGTGAAGATGGTGGTTGTTTGGCTCAGAGATAGTGCCATGCAAACAGTTTACAGCCCACTTCTTGCCTGTTCTCCACTTCCTGTCCTCTAAGATGGGAGGAGGTAGGGATTCCCAATGGCGCATTCCCCAGTGTCTCCTGCCACCAACCACTATGCGGCCCTCTCCTCCTTTACCTATGGACTCTATCTCTTGAAACTGAGCCAAATAGACCTCTCCTGTCCTAAAGAGCTTCTTGTCAGCTACTTGGTCACAGCAACCAGAAAAGTAACTAATAGAGTATCTGAGGGATTTGTGACAAGTGAAGAGAATTGTTCTCTTTTTCCTTTCTTTGTTTCCAGCTGGAAATAAATCTAGGACGGGCAGGAAACGAATCCCCAGGGTCCCGTTAGGGGCAAGCAAAGCCTGGGGCAGAGGGGTTTAGCTAGTGCATTCAAGCATGAGCTGATTGATTTGGGTCCAAATGAGGCAGCCTTTCACCCCTCGCATACACTCTGTGTATGAGCCTGTTTATATTTTGAATGGCAGAGGGTTCAAAGCCAGAAGGAATTCTCCTGGGAGGGGCTGAGGCCACTCCTGGCCAATCTGCAGAGCTCAGGGTTTCAGGGAACTGATTCCCAGTGAATCTGAGAAGGTCTTTACGACTTGTCTTCCGTGGCTGCCATTAAAGCAGGGCTTTAGCAAGTATGACTGTTTATTAAAATGAATGGCAGACGTAGGGGGTCTAGCACTGTGTTGGACACATGTGTCACAATGATGAGGGGGACAGCTTGGGCGCTCCCAGACGCAGGGTTGCAAGATGCATCTGGGAAACTGAGTGGAGGATCCAGTGCTGGCAAAGAACTTTACCGAATGTATGTTTGAATCACTGTGGGAGCCACAAGGAATTGGTGGGTGGGGG
This sequence comes from Cricetiscus sungorus, assembly GCA_030556225.1. Taxonomy (NCBI): domain Eukaryota; kingdom Metazoa; phylum Chordata; class Mammalia; order Rodentia; family Cricetidae; genus Cricetiscus; species Cricetiscus sungorus. The sequence continues at coordinate 13,699,688 of JANBXA010000044.1, forward strand.
TTCTCGACACTCCAGGCTTGGCCCTCTGGCTTCTACTAATTTTCACAGGACCCTATTTCCTGGATATTGCCATACTTCTTTTAAAAAATCTATATCTCAACTGGGCGGTTGCCTTTAGTCCCAGCACTTGGGAGGCAGAACTCTGTGAGTTCAAGACCAGCTTGGTCTGTGGAACAGAGTTCCAGGACAGCTTCCAAAGCTACACAGAGAAATCCTGCTTCAAAAAACCAAACCAAACAAAAAGAAATCCATACCTCTTTCCCTCTAGTTTCTTACTATTAGTGCTTTTAAGCCATCAAGAGAGGAATCTTCAGAGCTGGGGTGTGGCTCAGTGGTAGAGCCCCTGCCTAGAATCCCCCAGTGAGGGGCTGGGGTGTGGATCAATGACAGAGCACCTGCCTAGAATCCCCCAGTGAGGGGCTGGGGTGTGGATCAATGACAGAGCACCTGCCTAGAATCCCCCAGTGAGGGGCATAGTCAGGCCTTGAGCTTTGTCCCAGTACCTCAAACTCAAATTATAAAAATCATGTGGGCTCCCCATTGCCTTTTTGCACTGCCTCATCTTTGGCTTTCTGCTTTTTGTGAGAGTGTCCTACCTTCCCTGACTCAGGCTCTGACCCTCCAGAATCTTCTCCAACCCATGAGGTCAGCCTCTGCCTCATCTTCTGTCCCATTTATGTCATTAGGATTTTAGTTTCTGGGTGTGACTGAGTGACAACACAGAGAGCTGAATTCCTTTAGAAGAAATTTACTACTCACAGCTCCTGAGCGGAGGGACACCATCCTGCTGCTCTCGGACAGCCGTGCAGGAAACGCTGGTTCTTTGTAGTGAGGCTGAAGAGAAAGCCTGGACCCGAGACAGAGCAGGGTATAGAGTTGGGCTGTTGGTTCTGTGTGTGTGTTAGAGTCGGGCCATCGGTTCTGTGTGTTTGTTAGGGTCGGGCTGTCGGTTCTGTGTGTTAGAGTCAGGCTGTCGGCTCTGTGTGTTTGTTAGAGTTGGGCTGTCGGTTCTGTGTGTTTGTTAGAGTCGGGCCGTGGGTTCTGTGTGTTTGTTAGAGTCGAGCTGTCGGTTCTGTGTGTTAGAGTCAGGGCTGTCGGTTCTGTGTGTGTGTTAGAGTCGGGCTGTCGGTTCTGTGTGTTGTTGGCAGTGTTTGGGACTCTAGGTGCTGGGATGGGAGAAATGTTGACTTGCTGTGTGAGCTGGGTCCAGGAGCTGGGTCCTTCTCAGAGTTGTTTCTATCCTTCGTAGTTAGCTAGTCTTGGGAGGCAGTCTGTCTCCCATTCTGTCCTGTCTCCACTGTCCCCCAAGACAACAGAGCTACATAAGCCACGGAAAATAGAAACTGTTAGGTTGGGGGATAGCGAGATGGCTCCGTGGATAACAGCACCTGCCGCTCTTGCCGAGGACCTGGGTTCAGTTCCCAGCACCTCCATGGTGGCTCACCACCATCTGGAACACAAGTTCCAGGGGATTCAGGATCCTCTTTTCTGACTCCCTTGCGTACCTAATGCATGTGGTGCATTTAAATATAGTCAGGCAAAGCACTCATACACATAAAATAAAAATAAAATCTTTAGAAAAGATGCTGCTTAATTTAAAAAGAAATAAAAAGCAATACTGGGCTGAAGAAATTGCTCAATAGGGAAGGCGCCTGCCATGCAAGCACAATGGCCCAGGTTCAATCCTCAGAACCCATGCGAAAACAAAACCAAAAAGCAAACAAGCAAACACACAAATAACAGGCACGAGTGAGCAGCATGGGGAGATGGGTGGAGAGTGACTGAGGAAGATACTCAATGCATACACATGCATGTGTATATGAACACACACAATATATACGGTATATGTGTATATATGTAATAAATGTGGTGAACAGGATGACTCAGTAGGTAAAGGTGCCTGGTGGCCTGAGGTCCATTCTTGGAGCCTACATATTGGAAGGAGAGAATTCCTATAAGTTTTTCTCTGACCTCTACATATGTACCCTGACACACACATTCTCTGCCTCTCCAAGCAGTAAATAAATAAATATAAAAACGGGCTAAAGAGAAGGCTCAGCCTTTAAGAGCACTACTACTCCTGCAGAGGACCTGGGTTTGGCTCCTCGCATCCATACGGTGGCTCACAACTGTCTGTAACTCTATTTCCAGGTGATCTGACGCCCTCTTCTGGCCTCTCCAGGCATCTGCACACACTTAGTATACATAAAACTCATGTAGGCACGCACATGCACATAAAAATAAAAACCTTTAAGAAATCACAACCCCAATTGTAAAAGATTCCTGTGTGAGCATTAGTTCTCTTTCCCCTTGCATCTAACAGTGACATCCGTGCTTCTGGCCTCTGATGAGGTCTCACATAGGAGTCATCAGACTGTGAGCTTTGATCCCTCAGGTGATCCATGTGGCTGAATGACAGGGAGAGCTGAACCTGGGGCTGGGGTCTTAGAGTGGCCTCATGTGGGTGGGTGTGGCCAGTAATGGGACTATGTGAGTCTGGTGAAGTCATTGTCCCTCGTGTACCCTCCAAGAGGTACAGCGGAAACGAGGACAGCCTTTACTCAGCAACTGTTCCACTGTTCAATCCGGATGCTCTTAGGAGCCCTTAAACCCCGGAACCCATGGCTTAAACCCTCACACCTTCCAGCTTCTAGAAGAGTCTCCTAGCTCTGTACCCCAGGGAATGTGTTTGTTCCTATCTCACACAAGAATCCCCTGAATGTCCTTTATGGCCAACGTGGGTTTGGAATGTTCCAGGATCTCATGCTGCACTCTGCCTTTTATAATTCAATCGTTTATTGCCGGGGCCTCTTGTTCAGCACTCCTTTTACGACTTTGCAGTTTTCTTACCGCCTTCTTAATTGCCTGTGTGTTTGTCTTCCCAGCTGATCCATCTCTGAGACAATTGGCTCTTTCTCCCATCCCTTTTGCTTTGCCGATTAATTGTTGTTGGGACATTCCCCCCCCCCCCCCCCAGTGCTGAGGGTTGAACCCAGGATCTCATTCATGCAAACAAATGTTCTACCACTGAGCCACACCCTCAGCCTCTGACTCGGAGATTCCAGGCAAGTACTTTACTACTGAGCTACACCCTAGCCGTATTTAATGCCCTTGGACTTAATAGTATTTGCAACTTATGGTGGATTTATTGAGATGTAAACTCTCAGTAAGTTGAGGAGCCTTGGCTGTATATTGGCATGTGTGTCTGTGTGGGACATACGAGCTGTGCATTTAGGGCAAATGCATCATGTATGTGGTGACTGCATGTGTTTGTGTGTGAGTGTTGAGATGTAGTGTGAAAGCTTTCTCTGTAGTGTACATGTAACAAACCATTGATGACCTCCTCTTGACATGATCACAGTCCTCATAGACAATGTGTCTAACTGTACCTGCTGGTGTGTCTGGGCTCTGGCCTTCTGGAAGCTGAGCTGGGAGAATAAAGGGTGGGGACCTTCCGACAAGTCAGTATCCATTCACACCTCATTCCCTGGTCTCACTGTGCTCTCCACCCTTCACCGTGGCTGGCGTCTTTCTGTAGCGAGCAATTTGCTTTCCCCCTCTGCAGGGTCCGGTTTTCTGCCTGAGGAGAGGACAGGACCCAGAGATGTCCTCCTGCACAAACTCCGTTTGCACTCAGCATCTCTGTTCTCTCCCTTCAAGTTCAAGCACATGCCACATGCCACTGGAGAGGGGCCTCTGCAGGGGCCAGAATTTATCAGTATCAGCCCTTCCTATGGCTGAACCAGGGCTTAACTAAGTAATGTCTCCCTTCCTTCCTCCCTCCTCCCCCCTTCCTCCTACTGTCCTCTTCCTCCCCTTCTTTCTCATTCCCTCTCTTTTCTGTCCTCTCCCTCGTTCTTTCTCAACCTCCTTCTTCTACTGAGAAAAGCAGGTGGTTTTTATAGTATTTTTTCCTGAATTGTGTTAAGTTCTCCACCATGTGGGTCCTGAGGATTGAACTCAGGCCATCAGGGTTGGCAGCTGGCAGTGTGTATGTATGTATGTGTGTGTGCGTGCGTGCGTGCGTGTGTGTGTGTGTGTGTGTGTGTGTGTGTGTGTGTGTGTATGTATGTGTGTGTGTGTGTGTGTGTATGTATGTATGCATGTATGTATGTATGTCTGTCCTTGATTCACTATGTAGACCAGGCTACCCTCAAGCACACCATGCTGTCTGAGCTTCTGGGCGATGGGATTGCTGCTGTGCACCCTGAAGCCACTTTGACTTCCCCAGATTGGGCACACTCTGCAGCCATTTTTCCATTGTTTCCGTGTTGGAATTCTTTGTCAATTTCTATCTTTAAACTTAATCCCTGATGTCACTTCAGTTGGGTTTCAGGAAAATGTGGTAGTATCTGCCATCTGTGCCAAAAAATAGCCAAGAAGAGAACCATGGAATGTCCCCTTGCAGAGGTGGGTCAACACCGAGGGCAGATGGGCACAGCCAGCCTCCTCACATCCTGATGGTAATATTAAACTCTTAATTTTTAAACCTTATGTAAGAAATATTTCTGAGCTAAGAAGCACATAAAACACCCCATAAAATACTCATATACCAACCGCTGAGATTAAATAGCTGTTAGCATTATGTCATATTTGCTTCAATGTTTCCTTGACTTTTATTTTGAAAAAGTCCAGGGCAATGTATTTTTCTTTTTGAGACAGGGTCTTGCTATGTCAACCAGACTGCATAGTTATAACTGCATTCTGTATGCCTTTTCCTTTCTTTTTAATTTTATTTTTAATAAACATATTTATGTGGTTGGGTGTTTTGCCTGCATGTATGTTTGTGCACTCCATACATGCAGTGCTCTCAGAGGCCAGAAGAGGGTATCAGATCCTCTGGAAATGGAGTTATAGACAGCTATGAGCTGCCTTGTAGGTGCTGGGAATTGAACCCAGGTCCTTGGCAAGAGGAACAAGAGATATGGCTTTTAATCACTGAGCCCCCTCCCTCTCTCTCTCTCTCTCTCTCTCTCTCTCTCTCTCTCTTGTGTGTGTGTGTGTGTGTCTGTGTCTGTGCATGCAAAAGTCAGAGGTTGACATGAGGTTATCTTTTTTGATCTCTCTTCACCTTAATTTTTGAGACAGGGTTTCTCACAGAACCTGAGTTCACTGATTGGCTAGACTGTCTGGCCAGGAAGTATCAGAGATCTACCTCTCTTCTCTCCCCAAATGCTGGGGTCACAGATATGCACTTCCACAGCTGTCTTTGACATGGATACCAAGGCTGTGACCTCAGGTGTCATGCTTGCATGGCAGACACTTTATACACTGAGCCATCTGGCCAGCCTCTGTCTTTAACTCTGGTAGATATTGTCCTTTTTCTCCAAGCTCAGTGTTCCAACTTCCACTCCACCAGCAGTAAAGGTTGCAAGGTTCTCCATCACTCCATAGCCTGGCCAATAGTTGGATAATTGGTGTCAATAATTGGTGTTGCTAGGCTTCTCTCTCTCTCTCTCTCTCTCTCTCTCTCTCTCTCTCTCTCTCTCTCTCTCTCTCTCCCTCCCTCCCTCCCTCCCTCCCTCCCTCCCTCCCTCCCTCCCTCCCTCTCTCTCTCTCTCCCTCCCTCCCTCCCTCCCTCCCTCCCTCTCTCTCTCTCTCTCTCTCTCTCTCTCTCTCTCTCTCTCTCTCTGGCATTTCTTGACAGAGTTTCTCTGTGTAGCCGAGGCTGTCCTGGAACTCTTTCTGTAGACCAGATCTCTCACAGAGATCTGCCTGCCTCTGCCTCTTGAGTGCTAGGATTAAAGGTGTGTGCCACCAAGGCCCTGTCTTCCTAATTGCTTTCAAATTAAATTTTATTTATTCATTTGTGTGTGTGTGTGCATGTGTATGTGTGTGGGACTACATGTCAGGGCACACCTGTGAGGGTCAGAAAACAGGTGGGAGTCTGTTCTCTCCTTCCACCACGTGGTTCCTGGGGAATGCACTCAGGTCCTTAGGCTAGGCTTGGCAGCAGACATCTTACTGGCTGAGCTTCTTACTGAGCCCAAACTTACTAAGTTTTGCAAACTTACAAATGAGAGATTGTAACTCATTTTGAAATTTGCATTTCCCTAATACATCTTAAATGTTGTCTCCTTTCAGCCTTGTTTGTTTCCAAATTATTGAATTGTGCCATTACTCTTGAGCGATAGTTTAGCAGTGTATAAAATTTGTGGTCAGAAGCTAGAGAGATGACTCAGCAGTTATAAGCAATGGCTGCTCTTGTAGAGGACCCGGGTTTGGTTCCCAGTACCCACATAGTGATCTGTAACTCCAGTTCCAGGGGTTCTGACACCCTCTTCTGACCTCTGTGTATACCCAGTATGTACAATATATATATAATATATATGACATATATATATTATATATATATATACACACATACACACACACATATATACATTCAGGCAGAACACTTATACACAGAAAATAAAATCAATAAATTGAAAAACTAAAATCATAATAAAAACACCCTCTTGTTCTACAGATGTTTATCTCTGTCCTTTGGGAGACAGACAGTACGCCATTGTCTTCTGTCCTCTCTAGTGTTCCTTTTCAGAGGCATAATCAAACATCTTTGGAGGCAACTCTTTCTTTATTTGCTAATTTGTCAGACTTTGTCTTTGGTGTTCTGTAGAGTCCCAATGATTTGTGTGTGCATCAATCCATGTTCTTATCTGTTTGGATCCCATGGCAACCTTTGAATTTCTTGCCAGAAAGACGGTTCACCGACTAAAGGTGCTTGCCACCAAGCATGACTTGGGTTCCATCCCTAGAATTTACATGGTAGAAGGAGAGCACACACACACACACACACACACACACACACACACACACACACACACTGTAATAATCTTTGGACTGTGTATGTTATGGTATGGTATGGTGCTGGCATCAAACCCAGTGCCTTGAGCATGCTGAGAAACTGCTGTACCATTGAACTATATATAGCACAGCCCATGTTTATCTGAGACAGAGTTTTGGTCTAAAACTCACAATCCTGCTGTCTCAGCCTCTGGCATGCTGGGAGCACAGTTATGCACCATTAATCCCAACCATGGATTGTACCAAGGTGTAATTATTTTCATGTGTATGTGGTGAGTGTGTGTATGTGCGTGTGCATGAAGGCCATAGGTCAGTATCTGGTATCTTTCTCAGTCACTGTCCACTGTATGGATAGAGACGGGGTCTTGTACTGGACCAGAGCTTATCAATTTGGATGGTGTAGTTAGCCAGCTTGCCCCAGGACTCCCTGTCTCACTTCCTGTGTGCACCTGTGGAGGTCAGAGAACAACTTGTGGGAATCACTTCTCTCCCTCCACCATGTGGGTCCTGGGGATTGAACTCAAGTCATCCAGGCTTGGCGGCAAGTGCCTTGACCCAGTGAAGGATCTCACCTGCCCTCAATTAACCTAATCTAGCTAATCCTTCATGGGCAAATGCAGAGGTCTGTTTCCATGGCGATTCTATATCCCAGAACACTGCCAATTAAGATCAGTTATCACGAGACCTCAGCAAAATCTGTCTGTTCAGACAAATTGCACCGTTCTAACAGCCGTGCTGGACTGGGTGGTGGGAGGGGAGGGGAGGGGGCGTGGGGGGAGGCTCTGACCTTGGAGGAAGCTGCTGGAGGGAGGCAGCGGGTAAGGGGCACCTGGAGTGGGTCTCTGTGTCAATGCCGCATCCATGTGGCCTAGGATGGTTGTATCTTCTCCCTGCCTTCCAATGCTGATCTCAGATGGCACTGTGAAGGAAGCAAAGGGGTCTCAGTGGGACCAAGTTTACCCAGGGTTCCAAAGTCTATTCTCACCTTCTAATAAAAACCCATTCC